>NEWO01000227.1:228530-251456 GCA_003013225.1 Phalaenopsis aphrodite
AACAGTTTTAAAACAAAATATTTTTTTTGGTTTTACAAATAAAAAAAATATAACAATTAAACAGGAACAGTGAACACTGCAAGTTTTCAAGTCTAAGACTTAAAAGTTCAACTAAAATTCTCCTAATTCAAATTCATCGACGTTCCCTGACAACAATGCCAAAAAATTGACATGCTCCAAGCACGTGGCGTATCAATAGTAACAGCACTTGAGTTTGGAAGGTCGATTCCACAGAGAATGAGATCAATCTTTGTTGAGAAAAGTTCTAGCCTGAAATTTTGATTTGGTTTAGATCCTACAAAAGTATCCTAAGTTATCACAAATAAATTTAAGGATTTTAAATACTTAATGGCTCTTCCTTGACATGTGTTAAGTAGATTTCTTGAAATTAAGAATTACTAGTAGAAAAGCTCAGTGAAAAATTGTAACAACACTATTCTTTATCCCCTCCCAATAGCAAAAGAAGTTTGGTTAAAAATGACCTTATTCCATAAATCCCATGTCGTCGCCGGAACGTGTCATTATTGTCGCCAATTCCCGTTGTTTGGGTCATTGGTTGATGTCGTTGTTGAAAGGAGTTGCCAGTTTCTTTATCTATTTTATTGCCTTATTCTCCAAATGACTTATTCTCTTTAGATCACATGGATGACCTTAAGATGTTAAGTAATCTGGAGAAAGAGGAAAAGGGAAAATAGAAAAAAATAATAAAAGAAAATGTTGTAGTGGTTTTGTTTATAGAGAATTCAGAATTGTTTGATTTCTAAGATTCTCATACAAAGAAAACCACATGAAAGTTTCTTAACGAGAGATTTAGGCGCAATACCTATTCTGAGTTCTTCAACACTCCTATAAGAGCAAACTCCTATTGTTAATTATATCTTAAGTAGTTAAAACTACTTAAGAAAACTCCTGATTAAGACTAGCATTTGTTTTCAGAGAAATTTTAAGTGTCAAGGTCAAGGAAAGAAACATCAATGTTTGGGCCTAGGGTAAGAGGTTTCTAAAAATCCAATTCTACCCTAGAGGTCTTGTTTTGTCGTTTTTTTTGTTATTATTTTATTTATGCTTTTGTTGTTTGGTTGTTTTGTCGTTTTGAGGTTCACCTTTTCCACTTCAGAATGTCGTCCTTGCAAAACAGAGTTAGCACACCCTAATAACATACAAAGAAAATCTAAAGCATAATTTGTCTCATGTCTTTGGCAAACCTGCAAAACAGAATGTGATTAGCCATGAAATAATGTTTTAATTTGTCAATTTAGTTGGTTGAATAATTCTTAGACGACCCGATCAAGATGTCTATTGCTCCGTCGTCCCGGGGATGTAAGGGTATTCAGATCTACTAAGTCTGAAAGATGTTTGAACCAGGACCGGAAGATTCTTGTCAGTAACCACAAATTGCGTCGTCCAAGAGATCTTCATAGATCTGAACACAGATGTTCAAGTTGCATTTGGTGATCTTTATTGATTATGGTTCAGTTTAAGTTTTAATGTCTTATTCGGATTTTAGGGGTTGGAAAACTTGTTGGAAAACTTTATGTTGTTTAGGATTTATTAATCGATTGGATTTTGTCATTTATTTTTGTTTGGGATGACCCTATCAAAATCCCATGGTTCCTTCATTCTGAGTTATTATGTTTGTGGTTTGATTAGTTACAAGTGGTTGGAAGATATTTTGTTAGCAACTGATCCCGACTCTCTTTATATATGTTAATGTGATGCATGCGATTATATTCTCAATTCTTCTTTACTTATAATTCTTACTTTGCAACAATGCCAAAAACTTGTTCTTGATAAAAAAATAGGTAAAACCTTGACTTCGAAGCAAATAAGAATACAGTTATAATATTAAAATACGAGATACTACATAAGTATACATATCATTATCAAGTAATATAGGACTTTTTGATTAAACCACGAATATCGAACCCATAGAGAAAAAATACAATATGCAACTAAAATCAGAAGATATTAGATAGCGAAATTCTACTTAGCAAAATATTCTTACTTAAACTCTAGATGCTATAATAATAATGAAAGTTCGATTCTTTTTTGTAATTTTTTATAATTAAAAGTAAAGTAAACAACTAATTAACTTAACTAGATATTTGCAAGATGAATGCAATATAAATAAAATATATTTTCCCTTATCATGAATCAGTAACAAGTATAAGAATTCTGTTGTGGAAGTATTCTAATTGTATTATGTCAAATAAAAGCAATAATATTCTTTACCCTTACTAGAGGCTATAAAGAACATTGATTAATCTACAATTTGCATAGTCTTGAAGATGGGTTAGGTAAGGAAGATACTAGCTCTCACTCTAAAGTTCCCTCTTCTCCCTCCACCTAGGGGCTAACATCTCGTATCAAAACCTAAAACTATAAATCAAATTGAGGGATTTAAAATGTCACTCTAAATTCCTCTAATTCTACACTCTTCAAAGTTTATTTCCCTATTTATTTGCACTCAACCCCATGAACTACATTTTCATACATGAAATCAAATGTGATTCTTACCATTTATTGACTGAGACAATACCATCTCGGATCTTACATGTTCTCACAACATGTATTAACATTTTAATGGGTCAAATCAAGAAGTAAATGAAGTACAAAGTTTAAAATCCTTACTTCTTTTAACATTAAAGACTAATACTTCACATAACTTCCATTCAATACTTAATCACTTATCATTTTAAGGAAAAATATAAAAAAAACAACTCAAAATTCATGGAGAAAACACAACCACACTTAAGTTTGAAAGTAGAAATCATGCACACAAATAAGAAGTCTAAATTAAAACTAAATGTTGTCACAAAGAAAAACACTTATCTCAAAATCTTTTCCAACAAATTTTTAAAGTTCCTTTAAATCTCTTCCTTCACTTATAATACAAAATAACTTAAAATAAAAAGAAAAGTAGGCGGCGGAGGCGTCAGCGTGTGGTGGTTGGCTCTGGATGGATCTCATGGATAATGATGATTTCTTCACTCCAAGTCTTCTTTTATAATTTTCCAAAAGGTTCCTTGGTGTCTCTTCAAAATGTGTCAACATTCAATGAATCTTCTAGAAGTTGCCTCCTTTCAAAAGCTAATTGAATAAATTTTCGTGTCCATTAACTATTTCTCACATTTTCACCAAGGGTTGCTTCAAACACCTCTTCAAAAATTTGTCCAAATTCAATGAATCATCAAGTAACTAGTTCTAGAGCTTAAGCGAGGGGTACCTGGCACTTAGACACGGCTCTCTCTATTTAACTAGCGAGTAAGCGTCAGTCCTGGGCACTTAGGCGCCCCAGTTCATTTTCACATCTTCATTTTTGCTCCAAATTTGACTATTTTTCTCTCCTTTCACCATTTTTCATCCATTTGATTGTACCTGAAAGAAAAATACATAAATAGTTTTTATTAAAGCACAATATCTCAAAAATATGTATAAAAATGTGTACATAAACACAATATATTTTAGTGTATCAAAATCCCCAAACATAAAATATTGTTTGTCCTCAAATGACATTCTAATCTGTTAAAACCAAATAAGTAGATTATGTAGATGAGTTTCTTTAGAATATTCTAAAATTTTGATTTAGAAATATAGTAGTTCAATTCAGAAATAACTTTAGTTAATGAGACTAACTTAGAGTTTTAAAATTTTTAAAGTGAATAAGTATGAAAATATGAGTTCCTATCTAGTTAAGAAATATTGTAAATTCTCCAAATATAGAGTTTAGGCATTCTATCTTCTCCACTTAAAAATTTTTATTAAGAATAATTATACTTACTATATTATATCCTTAAGCTTAAGAGTTTTTCAAGTCTTATACTTTAAAAAGATCATATGTGAAACCAATTTTTAATTAGACACTAATCCTCAAGTTTTTCCTACCTTTTTAATATACTATTTTTTTATAATTTATTATTATTTTTTTTCAGACAAGGATTACTATATTTAGATAGACATTGAATTATTTTGAATTCCACTCTTCCTTTCTTAAAGCAAATAGTTGGTATATTTTCTTTACTTAAAAACATAGTAATAGTTTTGAAATACTTTCAATAAAGGAAGTTTAAGTTTTGGAAATAAAAGTCTAATCCTTCTACATTTCTCAAAAATACAGCTTTCACTAAAGATAGTTACACAGTATTTATCATTTCCACACTAAAAGTTGTTAACTTTAAGTTTTCCTTCATTATTATAGGTTTTAACTAAATTCTGTTACTCATTTCTATATTCAAAATTTTACTTCCCTAATATAACTTCATATACATAATTATTTTTCTTCAAATCAAAATCAAATTTATTTGTAGTAAATTTAAGAATAAATAAATTTCAAGTTTTTAGAAAATTTTTCATCCCCCCCCCCAACATAAATTTTTAATAAGATAAAATATTTTAACATCATATATATATAGGGAGGAACGAAAACTAAAAATAACACGCTTGCAGGAATTTTAACATCTTAAATATACCAGTACAAAAATAAAAAACAAGAGTAAAAATTAAATTAATCAAATTTTAATTTACTTAACATATAGAGATTCATGAGACTTCTATGCAGTGAATGATAACATAAAAGCAAACAAACAAACTAACAAACATTCAAAACTCCAACATAAAGAAAATACCTGGTTGTAATTTAAAAATTTTAAACATGAAGTTTTTAAGTGACAGTTAGTAATATTCTAAACCTTCATAAGATTCAGGTTTAAGTTCAACACAAACTAACTAAATACATAAAATAACACAGTTAACACAATCACTACCACAAAAATAAAATAACTACTCACAAGAACATAAATACATCACAACAGTGTCTAACAAAACAAAACATAAAGAAAACTAATAGTCTCAACAAGTACAACTCAAAACAAAACAACAATACAATATAATTGTACTTCAAAAAGTCACAACAACATTAATGTGCTAGGGGGTAATTGATATAACTGATTTATTACCTCTGACAGGAAAGGTACTTGTTTCTCTCTAACCATGACTCCATCTTCTTCAGCCTCGGGGACATTTGCATAGAACTCCCGAACAACAGAGATAATGATCACAACTGAAAAACATAAAAAACGCTCTCGCTATCGACGAACAATCACATCCTCTACTGCTCCACCTAGACTCTTGAAACACTACTCATAGATCAATTTCCTTGACTGCAGTGCATCACTGTGCCGATCCTGAGCTCTCGATCTAACAAATTTGTTTGAATCGAAATGAGCTTTTCCTTTGCTCCTCTTCATCCTTGGGGCCATTTCTAAAAAATCATGTAAATTTTACAATAAATCCCAAATTCAACTCTAAATCACTAAACTCAACTCCTAAAAGCTTAAACTACCATTTATATGTATTTTCCATCGATTTTTGTCAAATTTTCATCATGAATATTGATTTTCGGTCAAATCCATAACGCGCTCAAAATACATGGTGACAATCATCTTTTTTTGCATAGAAGTGAAGCTCTTACCTTAAGAAGATCAAATCTAACAAATTTTGCTTGAAACCACTAAGAAATCTTCACTTAAAATGATGCCCTAGCTCTCCAAATCATGAAAACCAAAGGTAGGAGATGAGGTTGGGGAAAAAATGGATTTTTTCAGCCCAAAAATTCACTTTAAACTGTTCGTGAATCGGTTTATGTGAACCGCCCCTTAAGTGCGAATGGTCTGGTGCTTAGGCAGCAATCTCTCGAGTTAGCCTGCGCTTAAGCGCCGGGTCTGGTGCTTAGGCGCCAGTGCACAAATTTTGACATTTTCGGTTTTAAGTAACATGCACTTCTAGCCTAAGTCGTCACTCTTAAATGATCTTATAAATCTTTAATATATGTTTTCTTCCCGTTCAACTCTCCTCTACCTCAAGACTCACCAATCTTAACTAATTTGATTCAACACAAAATAACACAAAACTTCACACAAACAAGCACTTATATTAATTCAAAAATAATTACAAGTATTTTCAATACATAGACTCTCAATCCAAAGAGTCTTCGATGAGATAGTTTTTAACACAAACACTAAACAATCATAACATTAAAAACACACTAAACAAACTTAACATAATTAAACAAACAATAAACATGCAAACATTAAATAAAGAACTTAATTCCACTCTCCTTCCGGTGGAACGAATCCTGGCCTATCATTAGTCTCTTCTTGGGCATTTGGAATATAAATCTGATAGAACGGACGGTGGTGAAGAACTCTAGTTGAGTCTTGTTCAATCCATTTATTTTTTAAATACATAGCCTTGTCTGCTTCTTCCACAAAACTAGTATGGCTAAATTGCATTTTAAGTTGCCATCCCAATTGCTCCAGATGTGTGTTAACTTCCATCACTTTTGCTTTAATTGAAGCCACATCAGCCTCAATTTTAGTGATTTTCTTCGATATTCCTTCGATACTAATGGCTAGGAAACGGTTATATAACTCTTGTGCATTCTAACTAATGAATTTCTTCTTCATAACTTCCTCCTTCTTCAAATCACTCTCCAAAGGTGACATCTTTTCAAGAACTCTCACTTTTCACTTAAAATTTAGGGTTAAATTGAAGTGTGGTGAGACTTCTCCGCTACCCTTCTATTTATAGGCTCTAGATCACACCTAAAACCTTTATACACGTTCTCAGACCGCTAACCCATGTTTAAACTCACTAAACCACATTTAAAACTTCTAGAAATGTCATTTAGCATGTTTAGTAAACTACAACGCTTAAGCGCCGAAGGTTGGTGCTTAAGTGTCAGTGCTTGATTTAGCACAGGTCAGCTTAACGTCCAAAAACTCATTCTAATATGTCTAAGTCATCTTTTAAGTTCTTAGAATCATTACTAAATCATTATATATCAATATACTACCAATATTTTCTAAATCAAACATAACAATATAACGTCCAAAACAAACACACAGATAATTATGGGTTGATTCCCACAAAACGTTTGGTCTAATGTCGTCAGCCCGTCGTAACTAGTGCTTATTTTGGTTGAACCATCAACATAAAATCATTCAATTTAAGTTGATCCCCTAAAAAGTAGGGTTTCAGCCTATGAGCATTCACTTTGAATATTTTTTCAATTTTAGAATCTTTGATATCCACAGCTCCATAAAGATAAAATTTTATCACAACAAATGAGTGCATCCACCTAGACTTAAGTTTGTCTAGAAATAATCTTAACCTTGCATTATATAGCAAAGCTTGTTGTTCTGGCTCAAAATTTTTAGTAAGAATCTTCTGATCATGCCACATCTTCATTTTTTCTTTGTAAATCTTAATACTTTCATAAGATTCATTTGTTATCTCTTCAAGCTCATTTAATTGCAATAGTCTTTTCTCACCAGCATCCTTTAAATTATAGTTAAATTCTTTAATAGCTCAATATGCTTTATGCTCAAGTTTAACTGGTAAATGACAATTTTTCCAAAATACTAGCCTATATGAAGAAGTTTCTTTAGGAGTTCTATATGCAGTCCTATAAGCCCACGAAGCATAGTCAAGTTTGGCTAGCCAATACATTTTAGTTGGATTCATAGATTTTTTTTTATATTCTTTTAATTTCACAATTTGATAATTCAACCAAACCACTTGTTTGAGGATGATAAGCAGTAGCAATTTGATGGTTAATATAATATTTCTTTAATATTTTTTTTATCATTGCATTTCTAAAATGACTTCCTCCGTCTGTTATGATCACTCTCGACATCCCAAATCTA
Organism: Phalaenopsis aphrodite; assembly: GCA_003013225.1. NCBI lineage: Eukaryota > Viridiplantae > Streptophyta > Magnoliopsida > Asparagales > Orchidaceae > Phalaenopsis > Phalaenopsis aphrodite. The sequence goes on from NEWO01000227.1 coordinate 236,237, forward strand.
CAAAAATATTCATTTTTAAAAACTTTGTAACACTTTGAGCATCACATTGAGGTAAAGCAACAACTTATATCCATTTGGATACATAGTCTACTATTATCAATATATATAAATTTTTGAAAGATGATATAAATGGTCACATGAAGTCTAATCCCCAAACATAAAATATCTCAACTTCCAACCATAATTGAGGGGCATCTCATTTCTCCTAGAAATATTGCCTACTCGTTGTCGTCGATCACAAGTTTTGATGTAAGCATTAACCTCTCTAAAGATTGTAGACCAATAAAATCTAGATTTCAAAATTGTGTATGTTGTTTTATCAACACCAAAATGTCCCCAAAAATCAGAATTATGAAATTTTTGGATAATTTCATAAGTTTCTTCTAAATGAACACATCTTCGAATAATAAGATCATTTCCTTGTTTATATAAAAATGGGCCATCTCAAAAATAAGTTATAGCTTCAGATAAAAATTTCATCTTCTGTTGGTATGTCATTCTATATGATATAATATCACTAATAATGAAGTTCACAATGTCGACATACCAAGAAACACACCACTCATCAGCACTGAACAATTTTTCATCTGGAAAATGTTCATTAATTTCTCTTTCAAAATAGAGTAGTTTTTTCTAATTCAAGCATGAACGGGTGATCAACAATTTGATTCTCAGCTTTATTTCTATCTACTATTTCAAAGTCAAATTCTTGCAAAAGAAGAATCCATCTTATAAGTCTTGGTTTTGCATTATTCTTTTTCATTAAATACTTAAGAGCAGAACAATCAGTACGCATAACACATTTAGTTCCAATTAAGTATGATCTAAATTTATCAAAAGCATATACTACTGCAATACATCTTTCTCAGTTATGATATAATTAATTTGAGCTGCATTAAGAGTTCTACTAACATAGTAGATTACTTTGAAAATCTTACATGTTTTTTGTCCTAAAACAATTCCAATAGCATAATCACTTGCATCACACATGAATTCAAAAAGTTTTTCCCAATCTGGTGAAACAATAATTGGTGCAGTGACTAATTTTTTTTTAATAACTCAAAAGCTCTAAGGCACTCCTTATCAAAATTAAAAATTAAATCATTTTCAATTAAATAACATAGAGGCTTAGCAAATTTTGAAAAGTCTTTAATATACCGCCTGTAGAATCCAACATGTCCTAGAAAACTCCTAATTTCCCTCACACTTGTTGGGTAAAGTAAATTAGCGATCACTTGAATTTTTGCAAGGTGTACTTCCATATCATTTTCTGATATCTGATGTCCTAAAAAAAATTCTTCAGCTACCATAAATTGACAGTTTTCTCAGTTAAGGAATAAATTTGTTTCTTCACAGCGCTTAAGAAGTTTTGATAAATGTTCTAAACATGATTCAAATGAAGTTCTAAACACTTAAAAATCATACATAAAAACTTTAATTCTTTTTTCAACTAAATCAAAAAAAAATAGTCATCATACATCATTGAAATGTAGCAAAGACTATACATAAACCAAAGGGTATTCTTCTAAAAGCAAATGTACCATAAGGGCTGACAAAAGTTATTTTCTTTTAATCCTCAGAAGCTGTTTGTATTTGGTGATAACCAATATGTCCATCCAGAAAACAAAAGTATTTATGCCCAGCTAGTCTATCCAACATTTGATCTAAAATTGGTAGTGGAAAATCATCTTTCCTAGTGGTAAGATTTAATTTTCTGTAATCAATGCATATTCACCACCTCGTGACCTGTCTTGTTGGTATTAACTCATTATGTTCATTCATAGTCATAGTCACTCCTCCTTTCTTAGGAACACGATGAATCAGCTAACCCATGCACTATTTAAAATAGAGTAGATAATTTCAACAACTAACCACTTTAAAATCTCTTTCTTAACAACTTCTTTCATAACATGATTCAATCTTCTTTGAGAATCGGCCATGGGTTTGTAGTTCTCTTTCATATGAATTCTACGCATATAAATTGAAGAATTGATTCCTTTTATATCATTAATTGTCTAACCAAAGGCTTTCTTGTAACTCTTCAAAGTTTTCATCAAACTCATTTCTTCTTCTGTAGTTAATTTTGAGAAAATTATAACAGGTAATGTTGAGGAATCACCTAGAAATGCACACTTTAAATGTTCAGGAAGTAACTTCAACTCAAGCTCAGGAGGTTTTTCAAATGATGGACAAAAAGATGTATCTTTTTCTGTCGTGTCCAAAACTTCAAAGCTTTCTCGAATATAATTTGAATCTTCCTTGTAAAAATCTTCAAATTGATCTAATTCCTCTCCTTACTCGTGTTCCAACTCTTTCATTTCATATTTCTCTTCATAAGTTTTTTAGAAATGACATTCACTTAGATATCTTATCACATCTATTTTATAACATTCATTATATTTACCTTTTGCAAGATATTTCATTGATTTGGAAATATTAAACGTAAGAGTGTGATCATTGACGCACATAGTTAATTCTTATTTCTGCACATCTATCTTTGCTCTTCTTATAGCTAGGAAAGGTCTCCCCAAAATGATAGATATCTCCTTATCTTCTTCCATATCAAGCACAATGAAATCACTAGGAAAGATAAATCGATTCACTTTCACTAAGACATCTTCTATAACTCATTTAGGATATTTTATTGAACAATCTGCTAAATGAAAAGTTATGGTAGTAGGGGGTACTTCTCCTAATCCCAATCTTTTAAATATTGATAATGACATAAAGTTAATGCTTGCTCTTAAATCACATAAAGCTTTCCCATAAAATCTGTCTCCTATTGCACATGAGATTGTGAAGCTACTAGGATTTTTAAGCTTTTCAGGAAGCTTTTTCTGATTTATAACACCGCACTCCTCACTAAGTGCAACAATCTCGTTATCTTTGAACTTCTTTTTTGTGTTAAGAATATTCTTCATAAACTTCACATAACTTGGCATTTATTCTAAGACTTCAGCAAACGGAATATTAATTGTAAGCTTCTTAAAAATTTTCAAAAATTTTGAAAATTGTTTATCCAACTTTTGTTGACAAAGCCTCTGAGGAAATGGAGGTGGTGATTTTTCCAAGTCAACTTTAAGTGGAGAAGTATGTCTCTTTAAATCTTTTGGAGTGTCCTCCTCAAGCTCTTCAATTTCTTCTCTCTATTTCAGTCTCTTTTTGAACTCTACCTTTCAATTCTCTTCTACTTCTAAGTTGAAAGGATTTTACTTGCTCTTTATTCTGGTCTTTTGGATTTACTTCAGTATTACTAGGAAGTGTTCCTTGGTATCTATTACTTAATGAATTTTTTATTTGTCCTAATTGATTCTCAATATTTCTAATTCTAACTCCTTGACTTTGTAACTGATTTCTCATTTGTAACATCACTTCTTATATAGACAACTTTTTCTCCTTAAATTGTGGATTACTGTTAAAGCTTGGAGGATAAGTAGTCTTTAGTTACTATTCCCTTAGTTCTTACGGTTTCCCAATGAGTTTACTTAATTGTTCCCCCATTGCTGATTATTACCACTCAAAGTATGATTCTAGTTAAAGTTGGGATGGTACTTCCAACTTAGGTTATAATAGTTGAATATGGGTTATTTTGTTTGTTGTTTATGACATTCAAAGTTTTTAATGATGCTTAAGAATCTACCCTTTTGTCTAATGAATTATCTTCAATCATTACAATTGGTTGAGAAAAGTTAATTTCAATTTGGTCTAACTTCCTTGAAATTGTAGCAACTTGATTTACTAATATTGTAAAAACATCGGATTCATGAATATTGGCTACTTTCTTAGGATTTACCCTTTCAGAAAGCCATTGAAAATTATTAGTAGTCATATCTTCAATTAAAACATTAGAGTCATGAAATGGTTTTGACATCAATGAACCACCAACAGTGCATTGATACTAGATCTAAGAGATTCAACTAATCCATTGTAAAAGTTTGAATTATTAACCAATCTGGTATAGCATGGTGTTGACACTTTCTTAGTAGTTCTTTAAATCATTCCCATGCTTCATAAATAGATTCCCCTTCAAATTGACAAAAAGTTGTAATATCATTTCTAAACTTCATAGTTTTTTATGGTGGAAAATATTTAGCAAGGAATTTTTGCGCTAAATCATCCCAAGTTCTGATAGATCCAGGTGCTAACGAATGTAACCATATCTTGGCCTTATCGCTCAGTGAGAAAAGAAAAATTCTAAGTCTTATAACATCATCTAATACACCATCATATTTAAATATAACACAGTTCTAGAAATTTGACAAGATGTAAATTTGAATCTTCAGTTGATGCTCCCCCAAACTGATTATTTGATACCATTTGGATAATAACATATTTAAGTTCAAATGAATTAGCCACTATAGTGGGTTTTTGAGTACTACAATAAAGTTCATCCACCGTAGGGTTTGCATAATCTCTTAAAGATTTAAACTCTTGATTAACTTTAGCATTTTGATTATTTTGGTTTGTCATTTCTTGAAATTTTTAATTTTTTCAGTAATTTTTAATTTTTTAATTTTTCTAATAGTTCTTTCTAATTCAGAATCATAGGGCACAAGTCTTGTGGAACCTGAACTACACATCCATTACTATGAAACACAAAATAAAAACACACAAACAAGAATTTTATATAAAAACAACATTACAACATTCCTATAATAAATCTAAAAGGTTTAAATAAAACTTTATAAAAATAGAAATTTGCTTTCTAAAAGTTTCTTTAAAAATTTTGTTAATCTTTCCCGACAACGGTGTCAAAAACTTGATTCCAACTCTTTTTAAATATGTTAATGCGGTGTATGTGATTATATTCTCAATTCTTCTTTACTTATAATTCTTAATTGGTAACGGTGTCAAAAACTTGTCCCTGAGCAAAAGCTAGGTAAAATATTGACTTCAAAGCAAATAAGAAAATAGTTATAATATTTAAATATAGGATACTACACAAGCATATGTATCGTTATCAAGTAATATATGACATTTTAATTAAGTCTCGAATATTGAACTCATAGGGAAAAATATAATATGCAACTAAAATTAGAAGAAATTAAATAACAAAATTTTATTTAGCAAAATATTCTTACTTAAACTCTAGATGTTAGAATAGGAATGAAAGTTTGATTCTTTTTTTTGTAATTTTTTATAATTAAAAGTAAATTAAGCAACTAATTAACTTAACTAGATATTTGCAAGATGAAGGAAATATAAATAAAATATATTTTTTCCTTATCATGAAGCAGTAACAAGTATATGAATTCTATTGTGGAAGTATTCTAATTGTGTTGTGTCAAATAGGAGCAATAATATTCTTTACCTTTATTAAAGATGTTATAAAGAACGTTGGTTAATCTATAGTTTGAATAGTCTTGAAGACGGGTTAGATAAGGAAGATACTAGCTCTTACTCTAGAGTTCTCTCTTCTCCTTCCACCTGGGGGCTAACATCTCATATCAAAACCTAAAATCATAAATCAAATTGGGGGTTTTAGCCTATCACTCTAAAGTCCTCTAATTCTACACCCTTCAAATTTTATTTCCCTATTTTTTTACACTCAACCCCATGAACTACATTCTCATCCATGAAATCAAATGTGATTCTTATCATTTGTTGACTGAGTCAATACCATCTCGGATCTTACATGTTCTCACAACAGGTATTAACATCTTAATTGGTTTAATCAAGAAGTAAATGAAGTGCAAGGTCTAAAATCATAACAACTTCTTCCAACATTAAATATTAATACTTCACACAACTTCCATCCAATACTTAATAACTTATCATTTTAAAGGAAAAGATAAAGAAAACTACTCAGAATTCATGGAGAAGACATAACCACACTTAAGTTTGCAAGTAGAAATGATGCAAACAAATAATAAGTCTAAATTAAAACCAAATGTAGTCACAAAGATAAACATTTATCTCAAAATCATCTCCACGAATGTCTTGAAGTTCTTTTGAATCTCTTCCTTCACTTATAATAAAAACTACAACTTATAATAAAAAGAAAAGTAGTTAGCGACAGCGATGATGGATGGCGACGGTAGCAACGTGTGGTGGTTAGCTCTGGATGGATCTCATGGATGATGGATTTCTTTAATCCAAGTCTTCTTTTATAATTTTCCAAAAGGTGTCTTAGTGTCTCTTCAAAATGTGTCCACATTTAATGATTTATCTAGAAGTTGTCTCTTTCAAAAGCCAATTAAATGAATTTTCATGTCCATTAACTATTTCTCACGCTTTCACCAAGGGTTGTTTCAAATACCTCTTCAAAAATTCATCCAAATTCAATGAATCATCAAGTAACTATTTCTGGCACTTAAGCGCGGGGTATTTAGCGCTTAAGCGGAGCTCTCTCTATTTAACTAGCGCTTAAGCACGAGTCCTGGGCACTTAGGTGTCTCATTTCATTTTCACACATTCTTCATTTTTGCTCCAAATTTGATCATTTTTCACTCCTTTCACCATGTCTGTTTAACTAGCGTGTATGCGCCAGTTCTTGACACTTAGGCATCTCAGCTCATTTTCACATCTTCTTCATTTTTGCTCCAAATTTGATCATTTTTCACTCCTCTCGCTATTTTTCATCCATTTGATTGTACCTAAAAGAATAATACACAAATATCTTTCATTAAAGTGCACCATCTCAAAAAATAGGTATAAAAACGTGTACATAAAAACTTATATTTTAGATGTCTCAACAACCATGGGTTACCTCCTCCAATTTATCTTCTCAAACCTGGTTGCATTTTAAGTTCAAGTTTATGTATTAATGTCTTTTAAAGTGAATTTTATGTCATTGATATTTTTTTGTGAATCTTATTTTAATTTTGTCTGTTGGATTTAGATGGGAATGTAAATCATTTTTAGTTCATCATGTCATTTATTTTAGGTTTGATGTCGTTAAACATAAGGAAAGTTGATTAAAGTCTAATAGATTAGACTTAAGATTTAGGTTTAATGTGGGTAGAACCTAAGATTTGATGCTACTTAGATTCAATTCAAGTAGAATCTAAGATATGAGATGTTTTGATTCCAATTTAGGTAAGACCTAAAGTTTGATTTTATTTAGGTTCAATTTGAGTAGAACCTAAGGATTAAGATGATTTAGATCCAATTTAAATAGGACCTAAGGTTTGATGTCATTTAGGTTCAATTTAGGTAGAACCTGAAGTTTGGGGTAGTTTAGGTATGATTTAGGTAAGACCTAAGATTTAATTTAGATTCAATTTCGGTTGAATCCTAAGTTTAGGCCAACTTAAATTCAATGCATGTTGGACCTAAGTTGAATTAGGTTCAATGTAAGTTGAACCTAATGATTGAGGTTGACTGAGGTTTCATTTAGGTTAAACCTAAGGTTTAAGCTGACTCCAACTTAAATTCAATGCATGTTGGACCTAAGTTGAATTAGGTTCAATGTAAGTTGAACCTAATGATTGAGGTTGACTGAGGTTTCATTTAGGTTAAACCTAAGGTTTAAGCTGACTTAGGTTCAATGTAGGTTGAACCTAAGGTTTTGGTTGATTTAGGTTCAATGTAGGTTGAACCTAAAGTTTAGGTTGACTTAGGTTCAATGTGGGTTAAACCTAAGATTTAGGTTGGTTTAGGTTCAATGTGGTTTTGAACCTAAGGATTAGGTTGATTTAGGTTCAATTTGGGTTGAACCTAAAGTTTAAGTTGACATAGGTTCAATTTGGGTTGAACCTAAGTTTTAGGTTGACTTAGGTTAAATATTGGTTGAACCTAAGGTTTAGGTTGATTTAAGTTGGCTTAAGTTAAATTTAGGTTGAACCTAAGAATTTGGTTGACTTAAGTTCAATTTGGGTTGAACCTAAGGTTTAGTTTAACTTAGGTTCAATTTAGATTGAACCTAAGGTTTAGGTTGACTTAGGTTCAATCTGGATTGAACCCAAGGGTTAGGTTGACTTAGGTTCAATTTGGGTTGAACCTAACGGTTTAGATTGACTTAGGTTCAATTTGGGTTGAATCTAAGGTTTAGGTTGAGGGACTAAGCCTAATTTAAGTAAGGCTTCATGGATTTTTTAAGTCTAATTAGGTTAGACTTAAATAAGGTTTAAGGTTGTTTAAGCCTAATGTGAGTAAGGCTTTAAATATTAATTAAGCCTAATTGGAATTAGACTTAATTAGGGTTTAGTTAGCTTAAGTCTAATGTAGTTAAGGCTTAAAGATTTAATTAAGTCTAATTAAGATTAGACCTAATTAGGTCTAATTAAGATTAAACCTAATTAGGAATTAGACTTAATTAGGGTTTAGGTTATAACTTAAGTCTAATGTAGTTAAGACTTAAGGGTTTAATTAGATTAATTAGGTATAATTATGATTTAAGATTAATTAAACCTTATGTAAGTAAGGTTTTACTAGATTAATTAGGGTTAGACCTAATTGGAGTTTAGGGTTAATTAAACATAATGTAAGTAAGGTTTAATTAAGTTAATTAGGTCTAATTAGAGTTAGACCTAATTATGGTTTAAGGTTAATTAAACCTCATATAAGTAAGGTCTAATTAGATTAATTATGTCTAATTAGGGTTAGATCGAATCAGAGTTTAGGGTTTTTTAAACCTAATGTAAGTAAGTTTTAATCATGTTAATTAGATTTAATTATACTTAATTAGGTTTAAGGTTAATTAAGCATAATGTAAGTAAGGTTTAATTAGATTAATTAAGTCTAATTTTGGTTTGACCTAATTAAATTTATGGTTAATTAATCCTAATGTAATTAAGGTTTAATTACATTAAATAGGTCTTAATTTGGGTTAGACCTAATTAGGTTTAGGGTTAATTAAGCCTAATGTAAGTAAGGCTTAATTAGATTAATTAAGTCTAATTTGGGTTAGACCTAATTAGAGTTTATGGTTAATTAAACCTAATGTAATTACGGTTTAATTAGATTAATTATGTCTTAATTTAGGTTAAAACTAATTAGGTTTAGGAGTAATTAAGCCTAGCATAAGTAAGGCTTAATTAAATTAATTAGGTCTAATTTGGGTTAGACCTAATTAGGGTTTATGGTTAATGAAACCTAAAGTAATTAAGGTTTAATTAGATTAATTAGGTCTTAATTTGAGTTAGTCCTAATTAATGGGTTAATTAAACCTATTTAAATAAGGTTTAATTAGATTAATTAGGCCTAATTTAGGTTAGAACTAATTAGGTTTAGGGTAAATTAACCCTAATATAACTAAGTCTTAACTAGATTAATTAGGTCTAGTTTGGGTTAGAGCTAATTAGTTTTAGTTTGGATTTGGGTTCATTTGGGTTGAACCCATAGGTTTTAATTTAATTTTGGACTTATATGGATTAAACCCAAAAGTTTAGGGTTTTACTTGAGTTCTTGTGAATTAAACGCAAGGAGTTTGGTTTTGGGTTTGGGTTCATGTGGATTAAACCCAAATGTCTAAGGTTTGATTTGAGTCCATTTCAGTTTGGACCAAAAGATTTATGGTTTTTACTTATATTTATATAGGTTGGACCTAAGTATGATGTGGGTTCATTTGGGTTGAACAGAGGTTGGAATTTTGATTTGGGTCCATATGGTTTGGACTCAAGGGTTTAGGGGGGTGACTAAACCCAATGTTGGTTAGGCTTTAGGTTCACCCTAGGTGTAATTTGGAAATCAGACCTAAGGATTAGGATTAGATCAGTCCTACTGGTCATTCAAGGCAAAGGTCCAAGCCTAAAGAATTTTAGGGTTTTAAATGTAAATTTAAAAATTACAATTTTAACCCTAAGAGGCAAAAATGTCATTTAAAATTTTTAAGAGGATAAAAATTATCATTTTAGGGTTTGTATTCTTTACCCTAAATTTACTAGCCAATTTTAAATTTAATTTCCAATTTTCAGATTTTTTATAATTATTTTTGGAAATAATTACAAATTTGGTGAAAATTGGTAAATTTGACTTTAGGGATTTTTCCTGACCTTGGAAAAATTATGGAATGTCTCAAAGGGTGTAAGGATTGATCTCTGAAAATTTCATAATTTTTGGATTTATAAATATTTTTTAATAATTGAATTACTCCAGGGAGTAATTAATTAATTAAAAATTAAATTTAATTCATTAATTTCGGATTTCAACGTCATAATATTCTCGTCATTTTTCTGAATCTAGGGGTATTTTTGTCATATTTTTATGATTTTCTTATGTTAAGATATGTATTTTTGAAGATTTAGGTATTTGTTAGAATTAATTAATTCAAAAAATCCTAATTATCTATTTATCTGACGTAGCAGCTGACTAGATTCTTAGACACATCAAATTCACAAGCGACAGGCTCCGATTCGTGAGGGTTTTACGCCTGGCAGCTTGAGTGGCCCGTGATTCTGTCCGTTTCATAAGGACGGATTTGTGGTTTGGTTGGATCACTGTCGTCCATTTTTAATACCTAAAAATGGACGACATCCAACCATCGTCTATTATAGGGCATAAAATCTGGTTCAAATCTTCATGAAACTTCATGGAGATTGTTCCAAAAGCTTCATCGCATCAAAATGAATACATCCTTATGGATAATTAGCTATGGTGTGATGATCTTCTTCACAATATCTCAAATCCAAGAAAAATTAGGGTTGATTGTCTATACCTGATCTTAAGAGGTGAAGCCTCAATCTAGCCCAATAGGAACATTTTTTGGGTCCTTACGAAGCTCCTCCTGAGTTCAATTTGGAGCGAATTTGAGTCAGGGTATGTTCTTGCTGGAATAAGCTCACAGTTTCTCCTAACAATATGTTAGAGCTTCAGGAAGAACCAATTTTGATTGGAATCTTCTTAATGAGGTTCAGTGATGGTGTTGGGATAGTTTAACCCGAAAAACTATTTTATTTTTGGGGCAGGAAATTGGACCAGCTTAGTGAGTTTCAAGGACTGAAACTATGGGGGATTAAATGCTTAAGGGATGGGGAACAACTTTGGTCTTAATTGTTTTAGAGTTTGGGGTTTTATGTTATCTTCTTCGCATGGGGGCTCTCGGGTTAGCCTATTTATAGCCATGGATGAGCCATGGCTTTGCTTGGATTTTTATTGGAAGATAATGGAGGTGATGCATGGAAGATTAAGGAACCCGAAGAGATCAAAATTGGGTAGGGAATGACTGAATTTTAGCATCCCTAAGGTGGGCTCATCATGAGCTTAGTTATGGTGAAAAGAATGGCTTGGGCAAAGCTCTCTCTCCATTGGATGGGGAGTGAGGTGGATAAGGATCTCATATGAGCTGGATTATCTTCCCTTCCACCTAAGCTAACAAGTCACCCAATAGTTTTGTGATGGAATGACACCTCCTCCTCCCCTCATGATGTTTTTCTAGCTTAGGTAAAAAATGATGGCTTGATGTGTTTAATGGGTTGTCCATGGGTCTTGGGTATGCCATGATGGGCTTCATGGGTCGTGGGTAATCCATTAGCAATCCTCCATTGGTACGATTTAGGTTCAAATTTAAAATATGGACTTAGGGTTACCATGGGCTTGTTTTGTCATGGACTTGGCCATGATTTTGGGCTTAAATCCTAAGTCTAATAAACCTTAATTTCACTCCCTTAAATTAATTAAATGATTAATTAATTAAGAGAATAAAATAATTTGATTAAAAGACCACATTTTGACCAAAAATGGTGGAGTTAATCAAGTTTGACCAATTGACCAAGGTTGACCAATTAGGTCCCAAGGTTGACCAGGATGACTCATTTGACCATGTGACGGTTGAGTTAGTCATGGGGGTATTGGATTTGATAATATAGTTTGGTTTGACCATGTTNTTAAAAATTACAATTTTAACCCTAAGAGGCAAAAATGTCATTTAAAATTTTTAAGAGGATAAAAATTATCATTTTAGGGTTTGTATTCTTTACCCTAAATTTACTAGCCAATTTTAAATTTAATTTCCAATTTTCTGATTTTTTATAATTATATTTGGAAATAAATACAAATTTGGTGAAAATTGGTAAATTTGACTCTAGGGATTTTTTCTGACCTTGGAAAAGTTATGGATTGTCTCAAAGGGTGTAAGGATTGATCTCTGAAAATTTCATAATTTTTGGATTTATAAATATTTTTTAATTATTGAATTACTCCAGAGAGTAATTAATTAATTAAAAATTAATTTTAATTCATTAATTTTAGATTTTAACGTCATAATATTCTCCTCATTTTTCTGAATCCAGAGGTATTTTTGCCATATTTTTATGACTTTTCAATGTTATGATATGTATTTTTGAAAATTTTAGGTATTTGTTAGAATTAATTACTTTGAAAAATCATAATTATCTATTTATCTGACGCGGCGGCTAACTGGATTCTTAGACACATTGAATTCACAAGCGATGGGCTCTGATTCGTGAGGGCTTTACGCGTGGCAGCTTGCGTGGCCCGTGATTCTGTCTGTTTCATATGGACGGATCTGTGGTTCGGCTGGATCACTGCCGTCCATTTTTAGGTAGGGCATAAAATTTCGTACAAATCTTCATGAAACTTCATGGAGATTGTTCCAAAAGCTTCATCGCATGAAAACGAATACATCCTTACGAACAATTAGCTATGGTGTGATGATCTTCTTCACAATTTCTCAAATCCAAGAAAAAATTAGGGTTGATTGTCCATACCTGATCTTGAGAGGTGAAGCCTCAATCAAGCTCAATAGGAACAGTTGTTGGATCCTTATAAAGCTCCTCCTGAGTTCAATTTGGAGCGAATTTGAGTCAGGGTATGTTCTTGCTGGAATAAGCTCACGGTTTCACCTAACAGTAGATTAGAGCTCGCGGGAAGAACCAATTTTTATTGGAATCTTCTTAGTGAGGTTCAGTGATGGTGTTGTGATAGTTTGATTGAAGGTTTGAGGAGTTTTGTGTTAACTTGAAAAACTATCTTGTTTTTGGGGCAGGAAATTGGAGTAGATCAGTGAGTTTCAAGGACTAAAACTATGGGGGATTGAATGCTTAAGGGATGGGGAACAACTTTGGTCTTAATTGTTTCAAAGTTTAGGGTTTTATGTTATCTTCTTCTCATGGGGGCTCTCGGGTTAGCCTATTTATAGCCATGGATGAGCCATGGCTACGCTTGGATTTTTATTGGAAGATAATGGAGGTGATGCATGGAAGATTAAGGAACCCGAAGAGATCAAAATTGGGTAGGGAATGACTGAATTTTAGCATCCCTAAGGTGGGCTCATCATGAGCTTAGTTATGGTGAAAAGAATGGCTTGGGCAAAGCTCTCTCTCCATTGGATGGGGAGTGAGGTGGATAAGGATATTATATGAGCTGGATTATCTTCCCTTCCACCTAAGCTAACAAGTCACCCAATGGTTTTGTGATGGAATGACACCTCCTCCTCTCCTCATGATATTTTTCTAACTTAGGTAAAAAATGATGGCTTGATGTCTTGGATGGGTTTCATGGGTCGTGGGTAATCCATTAGCAATCCTCCATGGGTAGGATTTAGGGTTCAAGTTTAAAATATGGACTTAGGGTTACCATGGGCTTGTTTTGTCATGGACTTGGCCATGATTTTGGGCTTAAATCCTAAGTCTAATAAACCTTAATTTCACTCCCTTAAATTAATTAAATGATTAATTAATTAAGAGAATAAAATAATTTGATTAAAAGACCACATTTTGACCAAAAATGGTGGAGTTAATCAAGTTTGACCAATTGACCAAGGTTGACCAATTAGGTCCCAAGGTTGACCAGGATGACTCATTTGACCATGTGACGGTTGAGTTAGTCATGGGGGTATTGGATTTGATAATATAGTTTGGTTTGACCATGTTGACCATGGTGGTCAAGTTGACCATATGGTGGTTGGAATAATTATAAGGTCAATATGGTGACCATTTGGGTATAGGGCTGACCAAATGATCAATGTGGTGACCATTGGGTCCAAGATTGACCATTTTTACCAAAGTTTAACCAATTGGGTCTATTGTTGATCAAATCGTCCATGTGGTGACCATTGGGTCCAAAATTGATAATTTTGACCAAAATTTGACCAAGTGGATCTATGGTTGACCAAATGGTCCATGTGGTGACCATTGGGTCCAAAATTGACCATTTTGACCAAAGTTTGACCAATTAGGTATATTGTTCACCAAATGGTCCATGTCGTGACCATTGGATCCAAAATTGACCATTTTGACCAAAATTTGACCAATTGGGTCTATGGTTGACCAAATGGTCCATTTTGACCAATTTAGTGTCAAGGTTGACCAAATGATCCATTTTGACCAATTTGGTGTTAGGATTGACAAAATGATCCATTTAACCAATTTGGTGTCAAGGTTGACTAAATGGTCTATTTTGACCAATTTGGTGTGAGGGTTGACTAAATGGTCCATGGGGTGTTCATTGAGTCCAAGATTGACCAAAATGGTTAATGTGGTGACCACTAGGTTCAGAATTGACCAAAAGAGTCATTATGATGATCATTAGGTCCAAGGTTGACCAGATGGGTTCAGGGTTGACCATATGATCAAGGTGATGGCCATTGGGTCAAGGGTTGATCAAATTAGGGTTCATCATTACTGATTTGATCCTTTTGAGGTGTCATCATGGTTTAAGCCCAAAGAGGGTGTGTTGGGGGTAAATCCAATTTTTAGGGTTTTGGGGACCCTAGATGGGTTTAAAGGGGACCTCCTCCTAATATGAGTTTAATTATTATGGTGATCATTAGGTTTTTAAAAAGCTGTTTGGGGATCTTGAACTAGTGTGGGTGACTCAAGACATGTCTTGTCTATGGGTGTCAGTTTTGGGGTCCTCATAAAAGTGAGGCCAATATCCCATTAATAACCCAATCATAGTATATTTCCTTAACATTTGCATCTCACTACAAGATATATTCCTGTTCCTATAGGTTAATGTGATTAACCTAATTGATTCCACTATAATCTTTTCCATGACTAATAATTCACAACATATTATAACAAATCACTTGGCTAGAATGAAATGTAAATGAAGTCCAGAAGGTTAATCATCACCATACACATAAATTAAATTAAATGACAATCTTAGTTCATTCCTTCTAACTTAACAATCTCAAGGAAGAATAGAAAGTCTGCTCATTAAGTATGCTCATAAAATCAACATAATTCATTGACTTAAAAGAGAATTCCACTATAAATGTATCACAACTAAGAAATTACAGAATTTACAACAAATGAATTAGCTTTCTCTTCTTCACAATGACCAACAGATGAAATAAAAGCACACTCCTTTGCTCCTT
>NEWO01000227.1:258438-304275 GCA_003013225.1 Phalaenopsis aphrodite
AGCTGGGTTTGATTTCAATTGACCCAGGTTAAACTAGGTTGATGTGGTTGACTTAGGTTAAGATTCAGTTCACCCGGGTTAAGCTAAGTTGACTCAGGTTGACTTGTGTTTAATTTGGGCTTAACCTGGGTTAAGCTGAGTTGACCCAAGTTGGCTTATGTTTAATTTAGAGTTTGACTTGGGATGGCTTAGGTTTGATTTTAGTTTGACCCGGGTTAAGCTGGGTTGACTCGGGTTCGCTTAGATTTGATTTTGGTTTGACCCAGGTTGGGTTAGGTCTAAAGTTGAGCTTACGTTAGGTTAGACCTAGCTTAGGTTAGTTCTAAGGTTGGGTTTGGTTTTGACCTAAGTTGGTTTAGGCCTAACATTGAGTTTGGGTTAGACCTAGGTTGGGTTAGGTTTAATGTAAAGTATAGGTTAGATTAGACTTAGGTTGGGTTAGGTCTAATGTTGAGTTTGGGTTTGGTATTTGGTTTGGGTTTAGGTTTGAGCTAGCTTTTAATTTTAGTTTAAGGTTTAGTTTACGGTTAAAGTTAATGAATAGTTTCGATTTTGGGACTGAATTAGGTTTGAGGATTGGGCTAGATTATACTAGGTTTGGAAAGGTTAGGGTTAGGTCGGGTTCGGGTCAACTTGGGTAGAGCCCAAACCCAAGCACAATCTAAAATTATTGACTTGATCGGACTAAATCTAAACTCAATGAAAAAAAGGAAAAGCTTGACTTAAAATAGATGGAGAAGGAAACTACCGAGGAGAAGGTTGATTGAAGGAGGAGGCTTGTCGGAGAAATCCCTTATTCTTCCCCTGCAATCTAATGTGAGATAGAGAGTAATGAGTGTTGGACTGCTAAAGATTCGGTGTCCCAAAGAGTGTTAAAGACCGCCTTTTTATAGGATAGGGAAGGTGACAGTAGAGGGTATTGCAATTAGGTGGCACATTGACAACAGAGATGAATCAGACCGTTAATGAGCCACGGATCGCTGCTTACAAAATTGCTCAACAGTTCGTCGTGTGATCCGTGGACAAAGGCCATGTATCCTTGTTGTGTCAAGTGGAGTGGCCACACTGAGTGGTCACTCCTGTTATAGCTGGGTGTGGTCACGCCCAAACCTAACGTGACCATGCTAGGCCAAAAAAAAAGGGCCAGTTTACTTTGGCTCAATTGGTTGTACCAGACCAACGAGTGATGCCCGTGCAAGTTTTATGTGACCAAAAATGAGGTCAAAAAAGTATTGGTCGTGCCACTAGCACCTAGGACATGTACTTGAGGATTGTTACTCCTTTAAGAACTAGCTTGATGCCAAGTACAAGGCTGGAGAGATTGATACCCTTGAGCAGTTCCTAGAGAAGACTACATTGCAGGCATCAATTAAGTTCATTTCAAATGCACCAATAGAGACTCCACCACTATTATTGATATATCATTTGATTTTGTACTTGATGATATATTGTTAGTGACTATGAGTGAGTTTGTATTCCAGGGTGATGTCTACATGATGGAATTTATACTTGTACTAATTTTAGTAAAATGAATTATCAAATTTCATGGTATTTTTTGTTTTAATATTATTGATAATTATGATATCTTCGAGTACTAGAATGAAACTCCTCTCATGCTCACCTTAGGTGGCACATTTCAGGTGTATGATGACGAGGAAGATCCTTATGATTATGAGGATCCCTTATCTCATTCTAATCCTTAACATGTTGATCAAGTTGTTGAGTCTAGTGATAGGGATGCTTTTTTGGGTCCTATATGTCCGACTGAGTAGTAAGATGCTCCAGCATAGTGCAAGGAAAATTACTACTCAAGATGAAGAGAAAGATATCATTAGTTGGGATATTAGAACTCCTATGTTCCTCGGAACAAAAATAAGGGCCCTTAGAGCTAGTTTGGCCAGGTTAAATACAACTTGAGAAGTTACCAATGTTGTTAACTATTTTTGATCCAATGATGCTATCTTCTGAGCTATGAGAGAGATTGGTGAAAGCATTGTTAGAGCTTAAAGTCTTTTAGATTTACTTTGTATAAAAGAGGTTGAGATGGTCAGACACATCTCAAAATATGCTTGGCATTTCCTTCTCAGACGATGACTTATTTTTTAGCACCATCAACATAACCATAAATCATAAATGCTGACCCTAGTATATATCAATCATTTTAACCATGTATTGGTGGACACTAACACATTAATGAGTGTAATTAGCACCAATAATCTTGAATTGTTATCTCTCAACTTAAGACAATTAGAATTTCACAGACCCATAATACATGAAAAGGCCAAAACACACTTGGTTCCATAGTTCTTCCTCATTGGTTTACAAAGTTGAAGATGGATGGCAAGTTTGATGCGATCAATGAAAAGACTTCTTTATAGCCTTATTGTGTTGGTCATGGTTTCATCCCTACGAGATAGCATGTTCAACTCTCCATAAGTGTATTAAATATATACAAAGAGGCAAAGAGTTTTGCATCTCAAGTGATATTTAATATTTCATGATCACTAAGGTTGAATATATGAGGATGTTGAGTTCTATGTGCCCCCCATTAACAACTTTGGGTGCTACAACGGTTAAAACACATATAACCTCCACTGGTATTTTTCTCATTTTAAGAGACGAGGTGGAGTTACATAGTAGAGGAGAGCATGAGGTAGTATTACATATCCTGTTAAGGTGAGTCCTCCCATAAGGAGAGTTTACCAATTTATACGTTAAAGAAGATCAATATCAAGATCTATTATGGCAATGATTCTAAATCAGAGGTTGACATCCATATTGTTGAGTCTTCTCATGTGAAGAAGGCTCTGACTCCAGAGGATTTTGAGAAGGAGATCCTTTTCAAAACAAGTTCTATATTGAGGCTCTTAGTCCACCGCTTGTTTACTTTGGTAGTTTTAGATGAGGTTTTGAGTTTTGAGTTGGTGCCTCAACAACACTATAAAGACTTGGTCATAAAGAGCGTGTTGATTGTAGATGAGTTATAGAATTTATATTTACCGCCTAGTCATGATCGCAATGAGAGTGATATTTTGATTTATGTCATTGACACACATGTGAAATAGGATCATGTATTTTATTTCGTTGATTATAATGAAATGATGGATTAAAATTCATTTTCTTATTACCAGTCTCCTCTAGTTGATAATTTTTTGAGTGGTGACAATTTTCCACTCAAATGGCTTGTTCACCTATCTATGATTTGTAAAGAGATGTAGCAAAAAATATCATCACATGATAAGCATGGTTTACATTATGTTGAGCAGACTTGTTTGTGAAATCTAGACTATCTTTTGCTTCAAGCAAGACCATGTATGCATGTCCTTACAATGACCCTGCTGATTCTGGAGTCAAGATCTAGAGTGCTCTTCTTGAGCTAAAATATAGAGTGCCTTCAACAATTGATGCTATTATTGAGTTGAACATGAGTACGAAAGATGGTCCTTGCCCTACTTACATTAATAGCTTGTTTTTAGAGTTAATGGTTGCCTGAATCATGGAAGTCTTGCAAGAATTTTATGAGTGACTTGCTTGGAGCTACGATGAGATGCCCAACCTATATTTTGAGATAATCATGCATAGACTAGCTATTGATATGCAATCGCTCCGATGAAGCAAGCCCCTTATAAGATGTGAGTAGATATTGAACAAATGGTCATTGAGGAGAACAAGAAGCTCATTGAAATGGGGTTTATAAGGGAGGAATCTTAACCCACCAGTCTAGCAAACATCATACCATTCTATAAGAAAAATGACTAAAGACAAGTTTGCATTAATTTTCATGATTTAAATAAAGCATGCCCAAAGAATGAATTTCCATTGCCTATCCCTGAGCTTATGGTAGATGCTGCATCAATCAATTCTATGTTCTTATTTATGAATGGCTTGTAGGATATAATCAAATCTAATTGACCCAAAAAAAATAAGCATTATATGTCATTTTGTGCCTTACTAAGGCCTTATGTTATAAGGTTTATACCTTTTGGCCTAAAAAATACTAGGACAATCTATCAACGTGAAATGATGCACATTTTCAAAATTTGTTGCATAAGTCAGTCAAGTATTATGCAGACAATATTGTCAAAAGTTTTCTAGAGAAGTATCACATTATCAACCTCAGATTTATTTTCAAGCAACCCAGTGAGTGTGAATGAATCCACTGAAGTGTAACTTTGACATATCTTTGGGAAAGTTATCAGGATTTATTATATGAAATAAGAAAATTAATGTAAACCCTAGTACAACTAAATACACCATATAGATGAAACCCCCAAAGAGTCTAACACAATTGTGCCCTCCCTTCAGGAAAAAAACTAACATTCTTTAATAGGTTTATATCTAACTTGTTTGGGAGGTTTCGGCCTTTTGCCTTCCTCATCAAGAAGAATGACCACTTCTATTGGAATGATATGTGCCATAAGTTGTTTGATGATATCAAATATTACCTTCTAAATTCCATTGTGTTAGAGGCCCTTGTTCCATAGAAAACATTGACTTTATATATTACGACATTAGATAAGTAAGTAGGTACACTACTAACTCCAACTAACAACAAGGGCAAAGAGAATGTGATGTACTATTTGAGTTGGCATTTCATTCCCACTAAGATGAAATATACACTAATCAAGCAATATTGTTTGGCATTGATATTTATAGTTCAAATGTGAAGGCACTATATGTTATCTCATCACATAGTTTGATCTTAAGGGTTAATCCCTTACAGTATCTGATGAATTGCCCCACTTTAGCATGATGAATGATAAAATGAGCTATGATTCTACTTCAATTTAATATCACATATGTGCCTCAGCAAGCTGTCAAGGGTGAAGCCTTGACAGACTTCTTAGCTGCATAATGTATAATGATTGATTCACCTTTTAGAAAAGATCTTTTGGATGACCAGGTTCTGGAACTTGACACTCCAAAATGAGAATTGTGTTTTGATATTGTGCCTTCCTTGAAGGAAGACATTTTTGAGCCATCCCTCATGTTTATGCATGGATTGGCCTTATTTTCATATCCCTTAAGCGTGGCATTCTTCTCTGTTCATATAACTTAACAGAGTCATAAACGAATAATGAGGTGGTATATGAGGCTCTAATTTTAGGATTAGAGATTTCCTTTTAGATAAACATAAAATGGCTCCAATTTATGGTGATTCTCGGTCATGATAAGTCAATTAATGGGTAACTATAAAGTGTTAAACCCGAGGTTTTGATTTCTCACAAAAGAGTCATGAATTTATTGGCATTCATCTCTAATGTTGCATTTATTAAAATATCATAATCTTTAAAAAGAAAAATGGATGCCTTGGCCTGATTGGCCAATAATTTATTAAGCCCAGCTAAAGATCTCATGAAAGTTATGTTATAAGTTAGAAGGGTCATGTCACCGATAGTCCTCAAAATATTCATGACCACATCTTCAAGCATGGAGGGTGAGGCTCTCATGACCTCAGCCAACAAGCCTAGTGTATGGCAACAAAACTTCATTATTTATTTAGTGAAGGGGAGGCTCCCGAATAACCACTCTATAGTGGCTCATATCCAAAGGAGAGCTCTCTCTTTTATGATTGTGAACACATTGTATTGATGTTCATTTGATCATATGCAACTTCAATGCTTTGGGAGGGATGAGGACCATAAGTTCATGAACAAAATACATGATAGAATAAGTAGATGTCATCAATATGGCCCTAAAATGAAACTAACTATTAAAATGCTTAGGTTTTATTGGCCTTTTATGACTCAGAAATATACTAAGAATGCTACAAAATGCCACTAATGTCAACATTTAGCCCGATTTTACACCATCCACCAAATGTCCTGCATCCAACAATGGCATAATGACCCTTTGAGGACTAGGGTATTGATAATATAGGGGTTATTTATTCCTCATCGTCTAGAAAACACATATTTATCATGGAAACCATTGATTACTTTTCTAAGTGGGTAGAAGCTATTGTTTTGAGAGAAGTGAAGGTATAGAATATGCTACACTTTCTCAAGCATCATATTATGTATCGATTCAGGATACCCCATTAAAATATTTCTTACAATGGTCAAGATTTTGAAAATATCATGATAAAT
This sequence comes from Phalaenopsis aphrodite, assembly GCA_003013225.1. Classification (NCBI taxonomy): domain Eukaryota; kingdom Viridiplantae; phylum Streptophyta; class Magnoliopsida; order Asparagales; family Orchidaceae; genus Phalaenopsis; species Phalaenopsis aphrodite. The sequence goes on from NEWO01000227.1 coordinate 264,528, forward strand.
AGGTTTGCTCGTCACCACAATATCAATTGGCAATATTCCATAGTTTATTACCTGAGAGCGAAATATTTGGTTGAGGATTTTAATAGACACTATGAACCTAATCAGGAAGACCCTCCATTCTAACATGAAGTGGCATGATCAAATCCTAAGGGCATTGTGGCTATCAAACAACTTATCATGTCGTCACGAGTACTACACCTTACATATTGATCTTTGGGTTTGAAGCAAATCTTCCTTTGGAAGTATAAATCTTCATAGTGTGTGGCTTTATGCCACAATATTAAAACTAGTTATAATGCTTGTCTTCAATTATATGAGCTTTATAGCTTGGATAAACTTAGGTTGCTAATAGGGAAGAACTTAGAGTTCTACCAAACTCTCATGACTAGAGCATATGAAAGAATGGTGAGACATAAAACTTTTATTGTTGGGGATCTTGTGCTCATTTTGAAGTGCTTTATTGTTTAACATTGACTCAAGAACGGAAGTTTGAGATGACTTGGAAAACACTATTTGTGGTCGGCATGGTATACAAGGCTTAAGCCTACCTGTTGGTCTACACTGATGGTAGTGACCATATGCCCCAAATTAATAGGAGATGTATGAAGAAGTGCTATGGAAGATATCCTTTTGTATTTTATTTTCATATATGACTTGTAGTGTGATTGTAGAGTGATGGTGTTATCTCATATGTAGTTATAATTTGCTTTGAGAAATACAAGATTGTCTTTTCATACCTCTATGACCTATTATAATTTGCACTTCTTTGTATTTGACTTTGTAATGTGTATTGAACATCCTTAGTCGCTTGCATCAGTAAAGTTTGCCTTTGCTAATACATGATTATCTTAGAGAGTGAAATACGATTATCTTATGATAAGGTCAAGGTTCCCTCATGCATGTGGATATAGTCTTCGAAACTTTATAGGATGAAAGCTTATACTTCTCTTAATTGTTCCCAATTTAGACAATTCGACGAGGTTCGAGTTACCAAAAATTAAATTTCTTATTTTGGCCTATTTTTGCTAGATTTAGATGATTATAAGTCTTTTTTTAAGAGGGATTTTCACATATTTATGGGCATTACGCTGGATCTAGTGTGTTACCTTTGTTATCTCAATGTAAGTCAGACACTTGCCTTTAAGAGATATGAGTAAAGGATTATCTTTTCCAGTTAATTCATATCACAAATTATGTAATCTCTCATGTTGTACCCATCATGAAAATCGAATGTGAAGTGATGTGAAAGAGTTGTGCTTCACATAAGATGTTAATAAGAATTTTACATGAAAAATTCAAAAATTTGCATCAACAAATGAAGACGATTGAAAGAAAATATATATAATAGATGATTAAGATGAATGTAAAATCATTGTTTATTTCTAGCAATAAATGCATATGATAGTAAAAAAAGATATGATGATCATTTTATTTATTTTTTGAATTTATTGACACAGATTTTTGCTATGTGAGATACTTCTTTATCATTTAGTTGTTGCACCGTTGTTCACCTCAATAATTTGTTATTATTCTTTCATTCTGTAGCACTCCAAGCTATTGTGGATCCAATTTTTATTTGAAAACTTGTAATTTTGTCATGGATTTTGAACCAACAAAGAACTCTAGATGGTCCTAATTTCCCATAGATGTTTGTTCCAAGTTATTTACAATCTTATTGTCATATATTTTAATGTGTTTTGATGGAAGATATGAAGCAATAGATTTGTTGCACCTTTAGATTTTGGGGTTTTGGAGTTACATTATGAATAAAAGTAGAAAAAAAAATATGGAGGAAGAAAGCAAAAAATAGTTAAATTAGACAAAGATGTTCTTAACTATTATAAGATCTTGAAGGAGACTGAGATGATTTGCCCTGGGTTGTGAGGCTCTATTTATGACTTTTATCACTATATTCACGATACAGCTCCTAAAGAGTATAACCTTATCACTTTAGAGCTTGAGTTAATAAAGATGGCGAGATAGTTTGATGATTACTACACAAGATAATCCAAAGATTAAGAGAGGTTAATTGGTAATAGAAATTCATGCTTACATGTTATAATATCATTAGTCATATTTTATTGGTCCTAATAATAGTTTTTGTTGAATTTGATTAGCACAATCTCTTACCATTTGATAGTGATGTTATGGATGTTAATGTTATATGAATTGGTAGCTGTTTTTTTTTTTTTATTATTCTGATAGTTTCAAGCAATTACCATGATCTAAATTTATTATACAGAATTTTGGAGTTAAGATTATAACAAGAGTTAAGGCATGAGTCATAGCAACTTGCTCAAAAAAAAGAATTTTCATGGAGAATCAAGGCAACATTATGTATAGTTGACCAAATATTTAAAGTTAAAAATTTTAAAATTCAACATCTATGTATATGTGTTAGCAAGGCCAAGAACAACTAAACAACGTCTAGTTAGGTTTCCCATAATATTCAAGAAATGGCAAAGAAACAATCAAGCATCCTACCAAGATAAATAAACAATAGCTTAGAGCAAACATATGGCTTGTTTTTGCAATGAGCGAAATTTTGATGCTCAAGAGAGTTGGATTGTGATAAAATTTTTGGATTGGTTGACATGAATTATAAGTGGATACCCACATTAAAATATGAGCTACATTGTAGGAATCATGGCTCCCACATAATGTTCACTTATAATGATAAAGATAATTCTTTCAAGAGATTTTTTTTAAAGTTTTAAGGTATGCATTAATGATTTTATTAATGCTTGTAGGCATCTGATTGGACTTGATGCATGCCATTTGAAGTTAAGTACTTAGATGGAAACAATGAGATATTTATAATGGCCATTGTTATTATATAAACCAAATCCAAAAACCAATGTAAATGGTTTCAAAATTCAAAGCATTGTGTGGTCAGCTACAAATGCATATACAAGGTATGAGTTTGATGTTAAAATAAATCATTGGACATTTCACCTCTCCATTTTTATATCCTCAAAGTTCCATATAAATAGTCTAAATTTCAGTTCATTCAAGAGATAAAAAATCACAACATTACAAAGAATAACATAATCAATTAATTCATGGATGGGGTAGATTGTTAGGCAAGATTAGAAGCATGTTGATCGAGAAAGGGAGGAAAGAAAAAAGATATCTTATATATGGAGAGAAGCTGATTCCATTTACTGAGGAGTATATAAGATTAGTAATCACTTAAAATGCTCAAGTTATTATCAGGAAAACAAAAAATAAAAAGGATGAGGTAGAAGGTCATCATGGTATACAAGAAGTAGATATCATGGCTAGAGAATGTACTTGTGGATTTTGGCAAATTACTGGATTATCATGTATCCATATAACTGTTTTTATAAGGACCAAGGAGCATCATCTATAGAACATGCATGTACATGGCCATTACTATATTAACAGGTGGGATTCATTATCATGCCACTTCACCTCATCTTAATGTTAATGATATAATTTTCAATGCAAATAAATGATGGCTTGTGATGGTACCATCTCAACTATGCTAAGGAACAATAGGATGCATATGACAACACACCTAAAATTGGTGTGCCAAAGACGTTAAGGCAAAGGAGCCCAAGAAAAAATAGATTTAAATGTTTTTTTGGAGAGATTAAATAAGTAAAAAAGAAACAGTTCATAAATGTATTCATTGCGGACTTCAAGCTCATCATAAGAGTACTTGTATGAATCCTTTAACTAGTTAATTTCAATAGTTTCAAATGTCATTTTCGGAATATGTCTGACATACAAGAAAAGGAGAGCTAGCTTTTGACCATATTTGATTGCTTACTTTCATAAGGAATTTTTGGTGTGTGCATTCTTTTATTTTTTTGAACTTTAAATTATTAAAGTCAAGTGTAAAATGCAACATAATAAATTTTCCTTTGGGAGACAAGTTTGATAAGCAAATGTAACATTGGGGATGGGCAATAAATTGAAGTGTAATGGACAATTTATATTTATACATTTATAATTTGGGAAATCTGCATATGCACCACACAATTATTTTTCTATTTACATATCTATAACCTAAAGTATGATATTTACATCTATACCATTTTGGTTTTATAAGTCTATGCATGAAAATATCTCTGACTCTTACAATGCCATGCAATGTTTCTCAAAGTTCAAAGATGTTTTTTAGTAAGTGACTAATGATTGTTTATAAAGAGGACACATATGAAAGTTGCATTAAAGTTAGATGTATGGTTTCCCTGTCATTTTGAGTTGCTAGAAGTCAATCATACTCTAACCAAGGTAACTTACAAATAATGAGGCTCATGTGGCACTTGTTATGGATGGAGAGTATTTTGTTTATTTTGAGTCTGAATTAGTAAGCATCGGTCATTTCTTATATATTTGTTATATTTTTAGAGGTAATGAATGTTGTGCTATTAAACTTCTTTTTTTTTTTATCATTTTACATCTTCTGAATGTTTTGCTCTCTGCTTGTTTTGCCTTATGATATATTATCTAGCTTTTTATTACACTAAGTTGCCCTAATTGAATAACTAAATTGCATTGTTGACCAAACTTTTGGTCAACCCTTCGTTTGAACTAAAAACCAACTCAAATTCAACTCAGAGCAAATGCCTGCACTTGAACACTGCTTATTGAACCGACATGGTCACACATGGTCCGAGCGTAGCCACACCCAAAAGTTTCTTGGTGTGTGTTCATGCAAGGTTTGGATGTGTCCACGGTTGTAAGTAACCAAGTGTGGTCGCTCTCAACATTGCTGTGGCAACACCCCCGAGCCAGGCCAATGATCTGTCCACACTAGCAATCCATGGCTTTCATACTCGGATCCCGCAACGAATAAACGTGTCGGTTCGTCATCGGTTATTTGTGGGAGCTTCAATCATCAGAATAATCCCGACCATCAATCCACCACCTTAATCGACAATCATTGAGGCCTCTGCCACCACCTCTCCAGCATATAAATAAGCCCTCTCAACACTCCCTTTGACACACTTGGGTGAGGGCTTCGATTGAGCGGCTTCCACTCACACGGAGAAGAGTTCGAGCCTCCTCCTCTGGCAAACCACTACAGCCAACCTCCTTTCAGGTAAACCTTCTCCTCTTCTCGTTTATATCCTGTTTAGTTCATTTAAGTCAATTCGAGTTAATCAAACCCAATCAATAAGCCTCGAATTAAGCTTGGGTCTGGGTCTAGCTCAGGTCGACCTGAACCCACCCTAGCCTTAACTTGAACTCAGTCTAACTCTGACCCGAACCCTAACTTGACCCGACTTCAACCCTAACCCTACCCAGCTGAAACCCCAATCCAAACCTTGACCCGAACTGTAACATGAACCTGACCTGACCCTAACTAGACCTAACAAAACCCAACCCAAGTACAACCCAAATTAACTTAAGTCCAACACAGGTTAAATTAAGTCAACCCAAGGACAGCCAAGGTCGAACCCATGTCTAACCTAGGTCAACCCATGTCCGATTTTGAGTTGACCTTAGTTGAACGTCAATCAAACTCAACTCATTCCCAGCCTAAGTCTAATTCAGGCTAAATTAATGTTATACTTTCCAAGTTTAGTTTCATATCTCTTCTTTTATGTGTAGTTTCAAAAACAATAATAACAAAAAGAAATATTAACAAAATTACATAAAATTAAAAAGAGGAGGATATCCTCTCACAATATGATTTTCCTTAAAAATATCTATGAAAATAGCTAAAAGTTAAGGACAAAACTAAGATTAAAAACTTAAGAAAAACTTAATTTTTCACAATGGCTGACAAATTTAAAAATTGAAACAAAACACAAATTAAATATTGAACCTCCAAATAACATCTAAAACATACCAATATAAAGAACGAAAACCAAACCTATGTAGATCTAACACCAGAAATGAGGATAAAAAATCTACCTTAGGTTAGTCCAAGTATAGAAACATAGATCTGTCTAATAGTTGTCCCTAGTTAGTGCTAAGGATTATGACATATAAAATAAACAACATACTCCTTGAGACTATAGGGAATGCCCTGGCATAATGTAACCCATGTTTACTGAAGAAAGCATTTCAAACCGCCTTGAAACCAAAAAACCTTCCACATGCCATGATCTTGGCGCTCAATAAGGATTTTTGATTATGAGGTTGGTTATAGTTGAAAGATATCAACGTGCTCGGGACGACAAAAAAAACCATGAACATCTTGACAGGGGACGTTATTCCCAAAGTTTAATTTAGTCCACCCACTAGAATTCCTTATAAAGTCTAGGGTTTCGCTTCTATCTAGAAATCCTTCTTACCCGACTTTATCGCTCTGTTTAGGAGCTTCAACAACTTCAGTCAGTCAAACCAAGTATTCCTAAGTTATCCCTTTGACTTTAGTTGATCAATTGAAACTCATTACCAGTCTTTTCATACTGTTTAATAATCATCCTTTGGGTAAACTCCTTCCCTGGATGGTTAAATGCCTTTGTCTGGGCCTTTTCATGATACACTGTCATTGAATAGTAAATCCCCTCTTTTTAAGCTTAATTCTCCAATATGAATCCTTCACTTTCGACACTTAAATTCTGAAAGTCCAACCTTCCAATATGAGATGTATAAATCATTATATTAATCAAGAGTTTTTTTTAGGACTCATAGCTTTGGAGATGTAATTAACTATGAGAACTTGCCCTTGTAGCGAACCTAACCCCAGAAAAAAAAAAAACTTATCTTACCCCCATAAGGTAAGAGAAAGAATCATGATTCCATAGACTTACGAAGTTCTTCATCATCTAGTTGAACAAGCCCACTTTAAGGTAGTATTTCCTTCCCTCTAGATATTATTTTTCAAATGTCATGTTCGCTCTTTTACATATAAGTCTTCTGAAAGTTCTATGGTATGGGTTGACACAAAAATCCCCCACCATGTACTTTAAAGGAGGCATCTATATGCTTTGACTCTTTGAATGTTGGGAAAAATAAAGAGCATGACTATCTATTTGTTTGCTAAAATTTAAGTTCAAATCTACATGTGCATCTCTATTTGCTTCAAATTGTTGGAGCTGGGATTTCATTTACCTAATACTCTTATTAATGTCAACTTGTAGTAAATTTAACATGATGACTTTGCATTTGGCATTTCTATTTTAGCAGCTATCATGTGTCCTTTTTTTTTTTTGCAGTGCCATGTGTTGTTGTTCAACCTCCAATGGTGTTTTAGGATGTGGCTGATGCTAGGTGTAAGGATGAAAATAACATTAAAGTTAGATATTTTGTTGCCTTTAGATGTTTTGTTGCTTTCTCATTTTGAGTTGCTGGCAGAAAGTCATTCTAACAAGGATAATCTATGGTTATGAGGTTAATGTGGAAATTTCTTTAGATGGGAAGTATTATATTTTTCTCTAAATTAGTAACCATCAACCATATCTCATGATAAATTTTCTTTATACTATTATATGGCTTTATGTTGAGCTAATTTGCCATTGTTGCCCTCTCATTTTTAGTTGCTGGCAACCATTCATATTCAAGCCAAGATAACCTATGGTAATAAGGCTTATGTAGCAGTTTCTTTGGATGATGATCATATTTCTTTTTCTATCTCTAATTTAATAAGCATGGGCCATATCCTATGATAGCCTTGCCTCAAACTCTATCATTTGGCTTTATATTGGTTTGCTCTGATTATCCTCTCATCTTGCCTTATTGTCGGGTATTGCTAAAGTTTTGCACTTGTATTTATTTGATAGCTTCCTTCTTGCTTCAATTATTATAATATAAGAACCTTTTCTTGATGTATTAGAAACTTTGCTGAGTATATATTGGGAAATATTGATGATGATAGCAATGATTAAACCTTTTCTTATGTTTTATATGCCACGCAATTGCTCAACTAAATTTTCAATGCCAGTATGAAGCCACACTATAACATCAGCAACAACAACAATAACAATAACAACAACAAAACTTTTATCCCACTAAGTGGGATCGGCTACATGAATCCTTTTTCTCCATTGTCTTATTTAGTGTCTTATTTTCATTTAATTTTAATAAATTAGAATCATTTTTTATACAATAATGCAATCAAAATTATCTCATCTATTGTGAAAACGTTGATGTTGATTATTCAGAATCAAGTAATATACGCACATTGGTGTCTAATATATACCATTCAAGTAACATTTATATGGATTAAATTAAAATAGAGAACAATTTTACAATCAAATAAAAGCTATAAAAGACATCTCCTTCAAGAAAACCACCACAATCATATGATTACATAAAAGATGGCCAACAAAATTTCAGCTACAAAAGGTCAAACTAAATGGATTTGACATGTTTACAATCGACGTGCTCAAATGCTACAAATCTCGGTTGGTTCATTTCAAAGGTCGGTCGATCTACTTCATCGATCCATACAAAATAAAAATTGCAATTGTCTTCTTATCTAATTATGGTACACCAGCAGAATCTTCTTCCATGGCTTTCACATCTATGTTAGATGAATATTTTGCAATGCAAGTTACAGTGGGAATACATTTGATAAACTTGGTTACACATTGAAGCAATTGATTGGCTCAAACTCATTTTAAATAATGATTTGATTGTAACATGAAAAATATTAGTTTGAAGATTTACACTTCTTACCAAAACTTCATATAAAAGTTGCACAAGTAAGAAGGATTGTTCTATGAATGCAAGATAAAATAGAGCATTGAAAAATAAAATTAGTTTGAGAATATGCATCAAACATTCATAACACCTCTTCATTATACATTATAAAACAGAAGATCTTTTCCTCATGAAATTCCACAATGACTACAATGGTTGGTTTGTAGATCTGCAGAAGGAAAATAACATTTATTGTGAAAATCTTAAAAATCAAACTCTAACAACTATGGTTAATGAACTTATTTCTTATGATTCCAAGCTTGTTTTGTTAATCAATTCTTATGGATATTGTACTCATCAAAGGATTAAATTGGGAGCAAAACGGGACTCATCAAAGGATTAAATACTGGAAAAGGATCTCACTTTAATGCCTTAAAATCCTACCACACCCCTTTCAATTTTAAGTTGTCATCCTTAACTGACAGTTTCAAACATTAAGAGATGTAAACAACATTAAGGCTCGGTTAACCTTCTCACTTAAGTTTGAAGATTTCAGCCCAGAATAGTAGTTGCGTGGCTATCTATTATTCAGACCACCTTCTCCAGCCATCCAGGAAGCGCCAAAGAAGCTTTCATCCCAAGTTTGGTGAGGAATACAGCATAAAGAATATGCAGCAATAAAACAAAGAATCCACAGTTGAGAAGAAGCTGTTTTAGAGCACTGACAAATCAGATTTTTATCAATACAAAATTAACAGCAAATTGCTGAAAAAAAAAAGAAAAATGCAGTACCAGTGTCCCAAATATAGCATATATAGCATCCATTGTTGGTATAATACTCACTCCAATGGCTGCCAGGACATAGGTGAGCGAGGCATGAACATTAATGGTGATCTGTAAGAAAAAAAACTAATTAGCAGGAACAAATTCATATTTCAGTTTAGAGACTTCAGGCAGTACCAGATTCAGTATATTCTCTCTTATTAAAAAAGAGGTTAGTAGAACATAACCAACAACTCCAGTCACTCGAACCTGCATATCATGAGATTTGATAAATAATCAGCATTTAATCATCAAAAATAGAAAGTTTAAGATAATGAGGGGCAAAGATAATTACAAGTGTGCATAAAGCTAGTGAGACGCTCCAATTTATTCTCAGCCTGAAAATACCATCAGCACCAGAATTAAGCTCAAGTGACTTGATCGCTAAATGCTACAGAAATGAATGAATTATTGAAGCTTTAAATCAAAGAACATACTATAAATGATAGAGGAATATAATTTTCGAGGAAATCTCCATAAACTAACCTCCACAATGAACCCATTGCAAGACCAACCAACCCATGCATTAGCTGCACAGAAGAAGGGGAATCTCAACCGGTATGAAAACTGGCTATCAGTATATGCAAATTTTGAAGTGATATATGGAATGGAAAATAAGTATAAGAAGTTCGATGGAGCCTCGTTTAAGCCTTAACTGCTACTACTACTGTCGAGTGATGAACAAGACTTAAAACAAGGAAAGATTATTGTTAATTTGATCTTTGATACTTAAATAAAATGCGGCATAAATTTAGTGCTTGAGCACAAATTTCTAAAAATCAGGTTAGATTTATACTTTCAACTACCCCATATAAAGAATAATATATTAACAAACATAAAAAGATTCGTCATGCATATTACATTCAAACATGAGATTTCCTGGCAGATCACAAGCTCATAATTAAAAATTCAGTAAACACCAGATCGTAGCAATTAGTCGATAATTGAGGAAGTTTATGAAGAGAGGCACAGTAGATATTTTACAGCGTAATAGAATTGCTTCAATTAGAATGAGTATAACCAATGTGTTTAGATTTATGCCAATAAGAATTAGGTAGGTACATTTGTGCATGCCAGGATAAGTAAATTTATGCCAATAAGTGGCGCGGTGCGTGAAGGTCGGTGAGTGGGTGTGCCCATAAGTCAATGGGTGTAGAGGCAGAGCATTGAGGATGCTGTGGGCTTCGACATGATTGGTTTAAGGTGTGGCCAAGAGTGGTGAAGACAAAGTTAGTCAAACAATGCTTTTTGGAGTAATGTGCTGATCATATGCATCGCATGCCTATTAAGAGCAAGCTCACAACAAAGCAATTGTATTGCACCATTTGACTACATCACATCACAGCATTGCATACTTGGCTCTAGCTCAAAAAAAAATAAAAATAATAATAAATAAAAAATCTTGGTTCATATTTTATGGTTCGATTACGATCCATCACAATAACTAGAAACGAATGTTTATTTGACCTTGCTATTTCTCAGTCATTGAGTAGTTGCACATTGGCATGTGTGAATGTGTTTATGTTTGCATGTATGCATAAATATGTAAATTGTATACTCCCATATTCATACATCTATATTTATATGCACAAATACATATATGTGAAGTGAAATGCATATTATATAATTTATAGGCTTTCAAGCAGGATCGATGTTCATGAACAGTTTTTGCTCTACTTGATAAGCAAATGAGTCAAATGTGGGTTACCAAGGCGGAACACCAAAGATGAGAATTATCCAAGGATGAAACTGACGAGAATGCAGCCCCAATAAGATGAACCTTAGGCGATGCCAGAGTGGGACCGGTTAAGAGCACAAAAGCAGACGAGTAAAAATGTGATAGTTACTAAGCTCAAGTGCATGCAAAGGATGCCCATAGTGGAACATAAACATGTGAAAGAGCACCTATGAGGGTTGAAAACAAGCTTAATTTTGGCATTATATTAAAAACAAATGCAATATTATGAGGTTGGGTGTTTTATTAATTTTGATGATACAAATACTACATCGTGGATTAGTTTTCTTTTTAACCTACTATATAGTAAGTATGGTTGTACTCATGATTCAAAAGGGATTCATTTTTGGAATATTTATTTGAAGTTAACAAGTGTGCACTCAGTTTGTAAAACTGAAGATGACAAAGGAAGTTGAAGGAGCACATGTTTCAAGGTTTACTCGTGTTTCTTTTCAGCTCAAGTATTTAACTTAAATATCTACCCATCATGGCAGATTAGGAACTTGTCTTGAGGCAATTTGAGTTAAATTGATGGAGATCAAATGCAGCAGAATGATTGTTGATCATTAGAATGGCTCACAAGCTAAATGTATGATAAAGAAAGAAGAATATGACTGGCAATATGAGAAGGGGGAGAAAAAGAGAAAGGTACACAACCTAGATAGAGCATAAAAGGGGGATTCACATAGCCATGCTCTTAATTCAATGTTCTCTTTAATGATTCATATATAGGACAATAGAACCATTCATATAACCAAGGGGTCCTTAAAACATACCCAAAATATTTAAGACTGATAAAAGGTCCGGATTTATTAATTTCCATAACACAATCTCTCAAAATGGAGCTTAGAAATTTACTATGGCCAATTTTTTACAAATATAAGTGACCCTAGCTCCTTTAAGGGTCTTTGTGGTGATATCTCCTCGTTATTCCCCAATGTTCATATAAGCTGTAGAACTTAGATTATGTTGAATCTTTTTGCAACAAAATAACAGCGTATCTTAATGCACTTAGTTCGTTCTTGAAAGATAGTGTTTGAGGCAATATGAATTACAGCTTGGTTATCACAACATAGCTTTGTTGAAACTGTTATCTTAAAACTCATTTCGGGCAAGAGTTAGGAACCCAAATCAATTCACTCAAAGCTCACGTCATCGCTTGATAGTCAGACTCAGCACTAGACAGTGACCCTGTATTTTGTTTCTTACACTTCCATGAGATCAAATTAGTACCAACAAAGACGCAATAACCAATAATGGATCTTCAATGAATCCTGGAACTTGTCCAATCCGCATCAGAGAAACATTCAATATTTTTATGCCCATGATCCTGATATAAAATACCTTATCTAAAAACTCCCATGAGGTAGCATAGTATTTTTTTCTAAAGCCAACCAATGATAAATTGTGGTGGAAAATATAAAATAACTTATATTGCTAACTAAGTACGTAATGTTAGGACAAATTACTGTAAGGTAGTTTAATTTTCTAGATCGTTTAGGAACAAAAAATGCTCCATACATGGGGAGTTTTTGATTAGGAAGCATCAGAGTACTCTATAGTTTGACCCTAATTTTTCAATTTCTGCTAACATGTCCAACACATATTTTCGGTGAGATAGAAAAATACCCTTCTTGCTCTTTGATACTTCAATCCACAAGAACTACTTCAAGGACCCAAATCTTTTGTGTTGAACTGATTTTGAAAAAATGATTTCGACGATAAGATTCACTGCACATCGCTTCCTATAATAATAATGTAATTAATATAAACCACCAATATGAATAATTTTCGAAGCAAATTGCTTATAGAATACAGTGTGATCACTTCTACTTTTCTGCATCCCAAATCTTCTGTTAAGCTAAATTTTTTAAACCATGCCCGAGGGCTTTGCTTCAATCATATAAGGACTTCCAAAGATGACATACTTTCCTAGACTCTCCCTAAGCAACAAACCCAGGAGGTTGCTCCATATATACCGCTTCTAAAAACTCACCAAGAAGAAAGTATTCTTCACATGTAGCTAATGCAGGGGCTAATTATTCATTGCGACCAAGAACAAAAATAGGCGAAATGGAGTCAACATAGCTACTAGAGAGAATGTGTCCCAATACTCGATCTCATAAGTTTGAACACAACCCTTAGCAACCAACTGAGATTTAAGACGTATTACAGATTCATTAGAATAAAACTTAACTGCAAAGGCCAACTTACAACCAAGTACCTTCTTGCCATAGGGCAGTTTAACAAGTTCCTAAATTTCATTTTCAGTTAAGGCAATCAATTCATCAAGCATTGTTGTCCGCCACCCAAAATAAGATAGAGCTTGCTGAACAGATCTTAGAACCTAAACAAAGTCAAAAGAAGAAACAAATGAGCAAGACGTGGAAGATAACATATTATAGTTAGCACAAAAGGAAATGAGATAGACGCGTTGACGTTTACCTCTTCGAAGAGCAATGGGTAAATCAAGTTCTGAGAGGAGGATCCACCGAGGAAAATGATGTCAGTAACGGACTAGGAGGTCTTCTTGAGTAAGCATTTGTGATAGGTGGTCTAGGCCGAGGCACTGGAGGTAGAGCTTGAGTAGGATCTGAACTTATGATGTGATACATTAATAACTCATTAGAATCTAGTGAGGATTTAGGATTGATGAATCACCAAAAAATGGGATTTGTTCATTAAAGGTGATATCAGCATAAATCATGTACTTGTTCAAGAAGAGAAAAAAGAGTTATATATAAAACTTGATAGGCAGTTTGATTCTGTAGAGCACTAGAGAACATCTGATCGATAAAAAAATATGCAGTAGAGACTGCATCAACCCAGAACTGTTTAGGCACATTCGTTTGAAACAAAAGGGCGTTCTAGCAGTCTCAAGATGTCTTTTTTTTTTCTTTCAACTACTACATTTTGTGATGTATTATCGACACAGAATGATAGTGAAACATCTCGTTGTGTCATGTATGTCTGAAACTTTATAGAAAAATAATCTTTGGTATTCACTTCCCAAAATCTTAACCTGAACATTGAATTAAGTTTTAATTTCAACATAAAAAAATAAAAAATGTAACAGTAACTCAGTATGAGATTTCATAAAATAGAGTCAAATCATCCAAAAAAGTGACAATATATCAAAATCCATTAGATAAAATCGGCTTCCTTGATGCCCTAATCTCGTCAACTTAGACAGGCGGATGAAGCAGAAGCAGACGAAGCCTTTGACCAAACCTTTGAACAAAGCAAACAAAGAACTGGATGCACTTGTTGACATTGTTCGAAGCAAACAAAGCCTTCAAATGGAACTGAAGAACCGAACAACTACAGTGCATACGAAGCAATGTAAAACCGTGAAAAGAAGGTTATGGCATCGTTCGAAACCTTGCAGACTTCGTTCAAAGTAGAAGAAGCCTTCAAATGAATCAAAAGAATTTAACGTTGTTGTTGAGCGATGTAGATGATGAAGCTGAAGATGTCTAGGGATGCTGCCAACGAAGCTAAAAGTGTCGTTTGTTTTGAAGTAGACGACATTTGTGTCGTCTGTGTCGATCAAAAGAAAAAACCGCAGAGACAACTATCTGACGATGCTCATATACCATATGATAAAAGAGTTTTCTAATATTGAAGAATTAGATTTATTATTTTCCATAACAAAGACTAATATACTAAAGCATAATATTTTCTTATTGTATGATCATTAGCATAATCATGCTTAAAATTATTTTGACATGCAATAACTGAAAATGCATGAAGCTAGAGATGATTAAGCCAGAGAAAAACAAATAACTCATAATCCTACATTAATTCAGCTGAGCCAAAAAAAATTCTTCTCTAAAGAGTTTGAAGGCAACAAAGCATGAAAGCAGTGAAGGAATTGACATATAGGCATCTTGTAAAGCATTCACAAAAGTAGAATAGCTGTTTTCAAGAGAATATGGGGACATTGTCTCTAGCCATCGCCATTCCACATGCCACTGTATTTGATTAGCAATATAAAAAAGGATTGAAAGGCTACTAGTTTAGGTAGAGTTAGTGAAGATAGTGTTGGTTAAAGTTTGTGGTACAGAAGATGGTAATGAAGTATGTGGAGTTGAATGTATATGTTTTGTAAAACAACAATCAAGATTGTGTATAAAAGCACAAAGTTTATCAAAAACAGTCTTCAGTAGATTGGAACATATGCCAGAATATAAGGCATAGTGAGATCTAAGAGGAGACAAACTCAAAAATAGGTTGAATTATACGGATGCTGATAGGGTGTGTAACCATTAAAGTAACAACAAATTGATTTGTAACGATCATTATATTTAGTATCTAAAACATACTACTAATCCGCACTGTGCTTTAAACAACAGTGATCATAGGTATAATGATATGATCATGAATAGGGTGAATTTTTATGCCAATAATCGCGATAATGAACATTATAATATTCATGATGGAAGTTATGTGAATCATAGAACTTGAATTTCTATACTGACCATTGACATTATCACAATAGTGGCCATACCTTGAAATTACTATAATACAAACCCATAAGATGATTAAATAATAATTGCAGGGGATAATAATTTAAGACTTTCTAGAGAATGTAAAGTGTGGCACCTGATTATACGAAGGAATCCGAGATGGAAACTTTAGGCCAAGTGATGATTTTTGGCGTGCATGAAAAGGATTAGATAAATAATATTTAAAAAGTTGGAATTTGATTTTGAATGAAGACGGTTCTGTAGACGAAAATTTTAAACGAATAGTATGACGTGTTATTTGTAATGCGAGATAAAAAAAAGAATAAAATGTTTTTGGCTATATATGAAGAACAAACTAAACATGCTTAATTTATCCTTAATACACAATTTAAGGAGCAAAGAGAGGTAAAAGTACAAAACCCACGGGAGAGAGAAGGGATCAACAAACTAGAGAAGGTAGAGGACAAGGAAAAGATTCAAGAACCGTATTGTTCATTCAATATTCTCTTCAATGATCCACATATGAAGTTGTATAATCCTTTATACAAATTAATGGCTCTTATATACATACATAAAATGTTTAAAACCATCAAAAAAAACATTTTCTTATTATGAAACAATGAACAAGAAGAATATTTGAAACATGCTTAAAATTATTTTGATATGTAAGAAATATGGATACATGAAGCTTGTGATAATACGAGAAGCCACTACAATGATTTTGTATCAATTCACGTGAGCAAAAAAAAGCATTCTCTAAAGGGTCTAAAGGAGATAGTTGTGGTAGTGGCAGAGATAGTAATGGCGTATAGGTATTTCAAAAAGCAATAGCGGTACGTTATATACCTACAAAGAAATCTAGATTTTGCCTTCGAATGTCACCATAAGTCATGCCATTGTGCCAAAGTGAGGCAAAGTGAGACTTAAGTCTCAACACAGATTTAGGCGTAAGCCTCAAAAAAGAAAAAAAAAATCGTTAAATTTAAAATAATTCATAAATATAATATAAACTATTGATAAGTTGATTTAGTTTATTGTCATAAAGACAAAAACTATAAATCTTCATCTTAAATATTGACATAATATAGAAATTTGAAATGTTATTCTAGATAAACATTCACTTAAAATTTAAATATTCCATTAAGTTCAAGATCCTTAGTAACATCATCCTTGTTTTCATCAACTTCAAAAAAAAAAATCATCATATTTATTATCATCTATTCTATCTCATTTACAACTTTATAATATTGTTAATTAACTACAATTTTTTTTCTTACTATCAATTACTTTGAATAAAAAATAAATTAAAATAAAGGAATAAATTAACATTAAAATCATACTTAAATTATATTTTGACCTTTTTGAAGTGTTGTATCAGATATATTAAATAAAATATAAACTAACTTTTTTTTAAAATTTTATCGATGTCTCTGGCAAAAAAAGACAAACCTCAATAGTGATAGTGAAGCTTAAGACTCGAAGTTTTTTTGTGTGTTTCAGTTTGAGGTGCACCTCCAGATATACTCAAATGTTTTTTTAAGCAAGGCATTGTATATGAACAAAAATAAAGAAAGGCAACATAAAGACATGACAGTGACAATAGTAATAAAATAAAATTAACCAATGGAACGGTTGATGGAGCAAAAATAGTAAAAGTAGTGGAATATAGTATATCTCCACTATAAGATGTTACTAACCAACAACAATGAAATAGGTGAGTACATATCAATCTAAAAATCAATTTTGGTAAGATATCATGCCAGCTTGGGCACTATCTCGGACAAAAACTTGAGCTAATATACAAACTTAGTCTTAGGCATTGGATCAAGCTCAAGCCTAAGCACAAAATTATACTCAAATTCAAGCATATCCTCACTCTAAAGCTAGATCACAAGCAATCAATCAACATCCTTGGCAGCACGGGTTGTGGGCATAGTGGAACTGGTGGGAATAATAGATTTGATAGAGCATTTTGGTTTGGGTGGGCTAGTGATGCAAGTAGAGTATGTGGGACCCTATAGAGCCATCATGGTTTTGGGGTTTGTTATACTCGAAAAAGCGTAGTATTAAGAGAGGAATGCCCCCTTTCCAAAATACCAATGATCAACTTGTACAGGAAAGCATTGAGTCTAACAAGAGTTGTAGGTTGGTTAAAATGTGTCAAAATATGAAATTCCATATCTAAAGAGCAGATCAATCGAAGTTAACTATGATGCCAATATAAATGATGACAAGATGTGTAGTTCGCAAAAGATGATATGATTTGTGCCAATCATGAACTTTAACATATAAAAAAAAAGAGTAGTCAACATGGTAATTTGAATGATATGAATGTAAGTATCACAATATGACACAGAGCAGCGTGATTTTTTGTGCTTGCTATTAGTAATGATGACCAAAAAAGCAATGATAGAAGTAATACAAATCTATCATGTTTGATAAGATTATCATAATAATCATATATTAAATAATTATAATTATACTACTCTCGAAATGATCAAATCTTAGACAATATTATTTGATATTTTCGAGAAAATGTGAGATGCATGGGCCAATAATGGGAATTATCAAAGAAGGGGGCAATTTTTAGCTAAGTGATGGTTCTAAGCAATGCATGGAAGGGGATCTAATTAAAATTAGCTTTTGAATAAATATAGTTTTATGGATGAAGACAAGCAAATAAAAAATTTTTCAGGGAACAAAAAGGGGGAGGATGGATTTGCTGATGCATAAAGAGCTTAGATTTCTTATAACAAAATACCATGAATCAAATATTCAGAGAGAATAGTAGAAGATCTGCATAAGGGAGGATTGTGATCAATTATAATATGGCGCAAAAACTAATGAGTTTTTTTAATAGAAAATTGAGGGGAGGGAAGAAAACAAGAAAAAAGCGAGAAAAAAATTAGGATGTATATGTTGCACTAAAATGGACCAATTAAGATCTACTACTAATACTATCAGCATGGCCTTCTGCCATTAAAGATAGCATTGGATCAGCCGCATCCAAGTTTGGTAGTTTGGCTTCCTTCATCATAATGTTCGATCAACCATTTGTGAACATACTATATCAACTTCTAAAGTTCTATCCAATCTTTTTAATTCTTGGCATCTTGATTTGCCTTGATGCTCGTGAATTCTCCTCTCTTAGGAGAAGCAATTCATGCAAGAATATTCACAATTCTCTATATAATTTAATGGCCATTGTAAGGTTCTAAAAAGTGGTGAACGGGATTGACCTTACCCTAGAGGTTAACTTCTCCATCGAAAAGAAGTTGTGAGGTTAACGTTAACTCAATGAAGAAGCTAAAATTAATAAATAAATTTCAAGGGAGAGCATGAGAGTGAACATAGGCTAATGAAGGAGTCAAACAACCATAATCCAATTATCTTTAATATTTTTGTTGCATCCTCATGCACACATGCATTTAGGAAAATCAGGTGTTCCCAAATCACTAAAACAGAAAATACCACCACACTCCCTCCATCCCAGGCTCCGAAAATTTCGACCACCTCCTCAGGAACTCTCTGCATTTTGTTTTATTTTTTATTTGGTGAGAGATAACTTTGAAGGGTCAAACTTTCAGAAGGAAGATTGGATTGTAAATAAGATACTACCTAAAGATTTCGCCTTGTTTTGCAATATCTTTTTGATCTGGGGTTTGAGGTTTTCCATTGGTGCAAGCACCTATGGTTAATTACCCCTCTCGATAACAGGAGAGCGATTTCGATTAAGACTAATTAGTAATAATTGAATATTTAATATATAATAGCAGCAGATTTACGGTTTAAGTTGTAGAATTCATCACTCGAAGCTTAAAGAGGATGATGAGAGGAATAAAAGCAAAACCCGATCAAGATCCCATGGTTCCGTCACCCTGGGTTGTCGTGATCTCTGATCTAATTAGTCAGAGGAGATAGTTGACCCAACCTGATACAAGAATCTTTGTCAGCAACCATGAATTGTGTTTTCCAAAATATCCTTATAGATCTCAGATAGATGTTTGTCTTAAGAGATAAATTTATGTCAACCTTAACTAACAGAAGGTTTTGTGTCAATCAATTGTACTCTTATAATTCACAACTCAAAGAGTAAAAAGATGTTAGGGAACATACGGGTTGAAGCCGTGAAAGTAATATAATGATATCATTTGGGAGCAACCACCCGACTAGAAGGTTTGCTACTTTGTGGTGTCATTGGACAGCAAAATCATGCAGACAGGGGACTCGGGTCACGTCTTTACTGACATGCAATTACTTTGATTGTGAATATATGGATACAATTGATATGACATTCACTCTTCGTGAGTTGAAGTTAGAAATCTGGACCCAAGACAAATAGTTGCGAAGGGCAGATAGATTTTTTTAGCTTTTAGTAATTTATTTTACTGTTGCGGGGGTCTGAATACAATGAAAAGTGTAAGGGCCGCTACACCGATGCCCGGGTGTAGTGTCAAATAAGCAAGGGTTCCCACATTACGGACGAATGCGGGTAAAAAAATCAATGAAACTAATGAAATTAATATTATGATAGGATCTTGGAATATAGATACTCTTAATAGTAAATTAATACAATTAGTTGATATTATGATTCATAGAAGGATTAACATCTTATGTCTTCAAGAAAAAATATGGATGGGGTTGGAGAAAAAGCTAAGGAGATTAATAACATAGGTTTTAAATTTTGGTATTCTGCTAAAAGTCGCACTAAAAATGATATAGGTGTAATTATAGATAAGAGCTTGAAAGATAATGTTGTAAAAATTAATAGAGTTGGAGATAGAATTATAGCCCTTAGGATTATCATTGATACTAAGATTTTTAATATCATAAGTGTTTATGCTCCTCAAGTAGGTTTAGATATAAGGTCTAAAGATAAATTCTAGAATGACTTGGAAGACTTAATACAAATGATACCCCTTGAAGAAAGAATTTTTATTGGAAGAGATTTAAATGGACATGTCAGTAGGGTGGTAGAAGATTTTAGAAATATTCATGGTGGCTACGGCTTTGGAGTGCCTAATGAGAAAGGTAGAGCTATTTTAGATTTTGATTTTGCGTATGATTTTTTTATAACTAATACTTTATTCAAGAAAAAAATGAGCATCTTATTACTTATAATAATGGATCAAATAAAAAACAAATTGATTATTTTCTTATCAGAAAAAGAGATCGTCGAGATTGCAAAGATTGTAAGGTCATTCCAAGTGAGGATTTAAGTACCCAACATCATTTATTAGTTCTAGATTTTAAGATGAAAAGTTGTAAAATAAAGAATACTAGGACTCATCATTGTAGAATTAGAAGGGGGAACCTAAAAAACAAATAAAATTATTTTTATGAGTAAAATTCAAGATTTCAAAATTTGGGATGTTCATGATGAAGCAAATGTTATGTGGGATAAAGTAACAAACGCTATTAAACATGTAGCAGAAGATGTACTTGGATAATCAAAAGAAAAAATTTCTTTAAAAAAAATAGTTGGTGGTGAAAAAATAATATGCAAGAAAAGATAAAATATAAGAAGTTATGTTAAGAAAATGGTTTAAATTTAAAAGCTTAGAGAACTGGGAAAATTATCAAATGGCCCGTAGGGAGTCTAAAAGAATAATCTGTGACGCTAATAATTCTGTTTTTAATGATCTTTATAATAGATTAGATACTAAGAAGGATGAAAAATATATGTATAAAGTAATCAAACAAAGAGAAAAGAAAAGTAAAGATTTAACTCAAGTAAAGTGTACTAAAGATGAAAATTTAAAAATATTTTTCTTAGAAAAAAATATTCAACATGAGTAGGAGAGTTATTTTGATAAACTTTTTAATGAAGCTTTTGAAAATACAATCAAAACAAAGAGAAAAGAAGAGTAAAGAATTAACTCAAGAAAAGTGTATTAAAGATGAAAATTAAAAAGTGTTTTTCTTAGAAAAAGATATTCAACATAGGTGGGTGAGTTATTTTGATAAACTTTTTAATGAAATTTCTGAAAATACAATCGACTTTAGTGATCTTAATATCGTTAATAATAAATAAAAGGTTTCATTTTTACCATCGCATTAGTAAAAAAGAAGTTGAGGAGGCTTTAAAGAAAACCAAGGGTGGAAAGTCTGTAGGACCTGATGGTATCCCAATTGAAGTATTTAGGAGATTTAGGAGTTTCTTGGCTTGCTAAACTCTTTAATATTATTTTAAAAACTAAAAAGATGCCCGAGGAGTGGAGGAAGAGTAATTTGGTCCCCATTTTTAAGAATAAAAGGGATGCATAAGAGTGTCCAAATTTATAGAAGTAAGTTGATGTGTCATACTTTAAGATTATGGGAGAGAGTAATTGAACATAGGTTAAGATGCATTACAAATAATTCTCATAATCAATTTGGATTTATGTTGGGCAGGTCTATTATGGAAGCTATACATTTATTGTGAGGTTTGATGGAGAAGTTCAGAGATAATAAGGTGAATCTACATTTGATTTTTATTGATTTAGAAAAAGCTTACAATAAGGTTCCAAGAGATATCCTTTGGAGAGTTCTTGAGAAGAAAGGTGTTGATATGACATATTCAAGTCATTAAAAATATGTATAGTAGAGCTCTTACTTGTGTTCAAACTGAAGGAGGATTGACCAAATATTTTCCTATTTTTGTTGGATTACATCAGGGATCGGCGTTAAACCCATATCTTTTTGCTTTAGCTATGGATGGTCTTACTGGAAATTTACATGAGGATGTACATTAGTGTATGATTTTTGCTGATGATATCCTTCTTGTGGATAAGAAGAGAGAAAAAACTCAGGAAAAACTTGAATTATGGAGGTCTACATTGGAGTCTAAAGGCCTTTATTTGAGTAGAACTAAAACTGAATACATGGAAAGTAATTTTAGTAGTAGTAGCTCTAGTGACAAAAGTGTAACTTTGGGTGATCAAATTATTAAAAGGCGTGAACAATTAAAAAACCTGGGGCCGGTGGTCAAAACCAAGGGGAAAAAAAAGGGGATGTTAATAATAGAATTTAAGTTGGTTGGTTGAAGTGGAGGAATGCTTCAAACCTTTTGTGTGATAAAAAAGTATCGCCTAGACTGAAAGGAAAATTTAATAAGACGGTGGTGAGACATGCAATGCTCTATGGCCCTGAATGTTGGCCTTTAAAAGAGAAGCATTTTACTAAGTTACGTGTTGCCAAGATGAGAATGATTAGGTTGATGAGTGGCTTTACACTTAGAGACAAAGGCGAAATGAATATGTCCGTGAAGGGTTGGTGTAGCTTCTGTGATGGACAAAATTAGAGAAAATCGTCTTAGATGGTTTGGTCACATTAAGCGTCGACCATCTAATGATATGATTAGGAGAGTAGATGTTTTTGATTCGACTTATGTTAAGAAAGGCAAAGGTAAACCTAGGAAGACTTCGGCTTATTGTAAGAAAATGATTTTTATTTATTAGAAGTAAATGAAAATATGACACTCTATATAGGATGCAGTGGAGAAAATTGATTCATGCAGCCGATCCCACGTAGTAAGATTAAGACTTTGTTGTTGTTGTTGTTGTTGTAGTGATTTATTTTACTTGAGCGCTTAATTTATTTTTTGAAAACTTGATTTAGAAGGTTAGCCCCTTTGGTTGAGATCTTCAATCAACACGGTCATCATCGAGGTATAAAGCATTTAAAGGAGGCATTTAATTTTGTTAGTTTAAACTTTTAGGAAATAAGTCATGTCGACTTTTGTCCTTAGAAGGAGGAGAATCAGACTAGTTTGTTGACTTAGACTTATAAATTCTTATTTTAGGATTTGGATATTTATCAGGGCTTATTAGACTGGCCAACTCCAGCCTTTTATGAGGATGATCGAACTAGTGAGATGGAAATTACAACCCTATCCTATAGACAAAATGACCCGATTAGCCTGTGTAGCATTCTTTAACCTAGTATTTAAGTATCCAATACATTAGTTAGAACACATGTGGGCATGTAATTTGTTGGTTCAAGTTGCTTTTTAAATAACTTTGCATTCATTTTAGGGCAGATTAAATTTGGGCTTAAGTATATATTTAACCCATGCAACATTCTAAGACAATGAGATCAAACATTTAGTACATTAGTCGGAGCACATGCGAACATTTAATATTATGTGTTTGATGTATTTCAATAGAAACACTTGCTATCTTAAGAAAATTTATATGATTTAAAACATGGATTAAATAAAAAATTGTTTTAAATGACATCTTTAAAACAAAAAATTACATAAATTTGTCTCATTTGAATATATATACATTGATACATAAATATATTCACTTTAGATTTCTGAAAAATTGCTTCTGTTCACTAACAAGCATGTTGCGAATCTAGTGGTGAGATTTTAAAATTTCAAAAGGTTTCATATTTGAATTATTTTTCCTAAATCCAAAAAACTCTTGAATTAATTTTCAGACTCTAGGACCCTACTCCGAAGACCTCAATTTTCAAAATATTTTCAAGTTCATGAACTTTAAATTTAAAATCCAAATTTACAATTTCTAAGCCCTGAATACTTATATTTTAAAAATCCAGAGCTTTAAAATTTTTAAAATCTAAAAAGCCTAAATATTTAAAAGCCAGAGTCCTCGATATTTTAAATCTTAAGAGCCTAAATTTTAAAAGCTCGAATTTCCCAATCATTTTAAGATTCAAATGAGTCAAATTTTATGTTATTTTATAAGCTCAAATATTTAAAAATTTTAAATTAATTACAAGTTCAAGTCACCTGAAATGTTGGCAGCATCCAGACCTTAACTCTCGTTAGTCAAGCACGGGAGAGTGTCAGCTTTCTCAGTTATCTCAAAAGAATTTTTGGTCAAAGTCGTAAGACACTACGATCAGGAAGCAAAAAGAAAATTTAACCCACGGTCTCAAAAGATGTGATGGGTCTTCAATATACCAACAGAATGTGTTAAGTTACAAATTAACGTCCTCATTTCGATAGCCTCCCAGTGTCAACCCCCGCTAGGGGCACGGGAGAGTGTCAACCTTCCCAGCTATCTCAAAAGGATCACTAGTCAGTGTCGTAAGACACTACGGTTGAGGAGCAAAAACAAAGTATTCAACTTACGATCTCGAAAGATGCAACGTGAGAGCAAGATTGAACATTTGACTCGTGATCTCAAAAAATGCGACGAGCATTCATTGTAGCTGCAGAAAATGTTAGATTGCAAATATAGAGCTCCTCGCTTTTAAAAATAATGCTCTCATCGAATGAAGGTTTTCAAAAAATTTCCTTGCCCCAAATTTATACTTATTCGAGCTTCAATGTTTTTGACGACGACAGCGAGACGGCAAAATACAATAAACTACAGCACAAAAACTTTGATTGCAACAATACACAATATTAAAAATAAGAAAATAAAACAAATAATAAACTGGCTCAGGTAGGGGTAATCGGGTAGGCCTGTAATACTAGTCATGTTAGAATTTTATAGTGGGATTGGTTTAACAAGAAGGAAGCTTGGGTTTTAGGCTTAGATTGGTGTGTTGATCGAGATTGGGCTCGGTAGGGCACTAGGGATCAAACAAAAGGCAAGGGACAACTCAGCTAGGTTTAGATAGAAGAGAGAAGGAGATCGAGAGGTGCAACTAGGGCAATGAGGCTCGATCACGGCTTCGGTCTGGTAGACAGACGACGAAGGCAACGTACAAGTCACGTTAGGAAAGTGTCAGGAAGTACACTGTCGGCGAGGGAAGTGCGAGGCTCCGGCAGTAACTTCGTGGTATAGGGAATTGAGGCAAAGATTCTGTTCAGAGTGAGCAGAACTGTGCAAAGGAGCGAGATCACACGAAGGCTTTTGGTGTTTGGTTCGCGTGAACAGAATATGAGAAAGGTAGGGACGAAAAGATTGTTTGTTGGCTAGGAAGGCACGATAGAGAAATTCGGAATCAGAGCTTGGTAGGGAAGAAGAATGATGAGGAAGTACAAGTATGCGGCTTGCAGTTTTGTTGTGTAGATTTCGTACGTGACAAATTGATTAAACGAAAGAGAAGAACAAGAGAGACGAAGTGTCTCCGCGACTTATTGCGACATAAAATGAATGAAGAAGATTCTTGCGTGAACGGAGAAAGACAACAACGAAAATGAAGAAGCAACTTTCCTTTTTTTTTTTTTTGTGCGGAGGCTATGTTTTCAAACAGGGAAAGAAAACAAGAGGGATTGGAACAACAAGGGAAGAACGACAGTGTTTCATGCAAAATGAGTGGTCATGGGCAGTTACGGGACTATTGTCCATTTTCACTTCAAACCAGATGGCTCGCTAGAACAGTTAATGAGATGAGAGCACGAGAGTCTCCTAATATTAATTAAATTTGATTAAATTTAAATAAATTTAATTAATAATATTAATTATTTTTATTAATCTTTTAACTTCAACAACCCCGTAATGGTTTTTTGACCCGACACAATCTAAACAAGGTGAGGATATAGCTCTCTACCAGGACAGAGAAGAAACTCCAATGATTTCTTAAAAGGTAAATAAAATAATATTGAAGATAATGTAGATTATCACAGAACCATCTAACATAGATAGCATTAATTATTCAATCCAAAAGAAAGATTAAAAAAATGGTGCTTGTTAGAGGAACTTTTCACTTAAACAAAGGTGCCACCAGGCTGCACAACTGTGCTTATCTTACATGCATCACACGAGTATGAAAGCATTTAGGCAGCAACACACCATTCTTGAGTCTTAGGAACTGAAACAGCAGCACCATTCATGAAGGATTACCTGTTATAATGCGGGCATTTTATACAAATGAAAAGCATACAATTTCGACTTTCTTACCAATAAAAACTAGGTTAAACTGTATCTATTCGCACCAATGTCCTAAGAGGATTCTATAGTTATTTCAATATATGATGGCGTCGGCGGGCAGGAGCGGGAGGCTCTGCTAAGGTTTCGCCTCATGGCGAAACCTTGTGTTTGTTACGGTGATTTCTCGCATTGTCACGCTTGAAGGTTTCGCCCCTTGACTTCCTCTGTTTCGTCTTCTGTCATCCTGCTCGTCTGTATCATAGCGCTTCGTTGTGTTGCGTATGCCTTGTCGTGTCGTCTTTCATCGCCATTTGAAGGAAGATTTATGGGCACAGACTCGTCTCGCCCTTCCTCGTGCTCGAAGCAGAAAGATTCGCACCTTTTTGTTTCGGCTGCTCGTTGAAAGACGTTTGCCCCTTAGGTCCTCTGCTCGACTTTGAAGGGCGGTTTTCGCTGATTCTCCTTCGGCTTTTGCTCTTTCTTTCAGTACAACTTCACTGCTCCTAACGCTGTGCCTCCTTCGATTGGTGATGGCTTTGGACAGAACGTATGTTGCTGCCCATGCGGGTGTCCACGCCTCAAGTACTCCTAAATCGTGTTTCTTCCCTCCTTCGTTTGCGTTGGCAGAGGCGTCAAGAAAACTCATAAGAAAAATGGGAAGTCAACCATCTTTTTTACAGAAGCAGAATGTAATCAGCTTGTTTCCTCCTGTCGTCTGAATTTGATCGGGAAATTCCTTAATGGTCATCCCAAAATAGAGTTTATTCGTAAGAAATTTGAGCTTATGCACCTCATTGGGAAGTGAAAAATTAGATTTTAAGATGGAAGACACATCTTTAGTCAACTTAATAATAAAGAGGATTATACACGTTTATTTGCTAGTAGATTAATCTGGTTTGATAACAGAGCAGTGAAGATTTTGAAATGATCGGTGAATTTCGACCCACAGACGGAACAACCAATCATTCTTGTCTGGATTCGCCTCTCTGGTCTGAAATTTCATTATTTTACTCAAGAAATGTTGTACTCTATTGCCTCAGCCTATAGTAAACTATCCCTCAAAACGAACATTCCTACTTTTAATATTTCACCTCCCTCTGAAGCCAAGGTTTTTGTTGAAAGGGGCATCACTTTAATCACTTCTGAGGAAATTTGGTTGGACCACAACACCATGGATATTGGCAAAGGGTTATGATTGAGTCTTCCCTTCGTATTGCTCAAATTGTCATATTTTCGGTCACTTCATTTCTCAATGTCGTCATATACACCCCCATCTAAGACAAAAAAAAACAAAGTGTTCAGCCAAAGGCAGTGATTCTCCCTCATGATCTGCTCCAAGTTATTGACACTATTGATTATTAGAAGAATACTCCTAAAGATGTCACTATTCTCGCGGGTAATATGTCAATCATTCAACCTCCACACAATGCTCATGACATAGGTCCTCTGTCTCCTCCTATGGAAACTTTTTTTGTGGAGCCTGAGCAGGGGAGACATTTCATACTTCACCCGCCCTAGAACTTATCATTGATGTAACGGGTGGCAATATTTCTACCATGTTTCTACTGCCTCATCAGATCAAGTAAGTTGTTACAGTTAGTCGGGCACATGGAGCTCATGATGTTCAACAGCCAAACTTTTCTAGCAATCTTCAGACCAATTCACTGATAAGATGAGTCAATCTTCGAACGAGGGCAGGTTTATACATCCAGAAGAAGAAGAAGAAGAAGAAGAAGAATGGAGGATTATTACCAAACATGATGGATAACACATTGGTTGTTTCGGGTAATGAGAACAAACTTAACAACTTGTTAGTTGGCTCCCATTTCAGAACCAGAGGCAGAGGCAAGGCTAAATTGGAACATTCGTAAGCTAAATGAATCTACAAGTGTTGGCAGACAATTGGCGTACAATTTCTATGTCTACATTTTAATCTTGGTTTTTTTGGTATACATGTATTTCTTACGTGTGTGCTATATGAAGAGTGGTTAGGGTGTTAATTTGGGCCCTTTCATCCAACTTATATGTACCTTTTCTTTTATTAATATATTCGCTTTTGAGTTTTTCAAAAAATTATATATATATATATTAGTAAGAATAAAGGGAAAACACTTCTACTAATAACAAATAGAGAGTTCAGCGTTAGATACAAGGAATTAAGAGAGCTTCTTAAAACAAACGGAGAATCATATACTATCACCTAGCTCACGGGGAAGAAAAAGGAAAATAAGGTAAAACAAGAAACAACATGTGTTCATGTGAAGCCCTGCACCAACGCATCGACAGTGGCCACTTTGAGTGCCAAAAGATTACCAACAGACGAAGATTGCCACCATCTCCGTTAATTTTTTGTTATTGATTATAAACCTTTTAGTTCAATCATCATCCTCTTCATCTTCGTCCTCCTCACTTCTTCTTCATCACTAACTTCGAACTTTGACTTATCGGAAGACTCCTCGTGAGCCAAATCTTTCTTTGTCTCCTCCCCAGCATCATAAGCCTTTAGATTTTTCTGATACTCCGCTTTCAGCTTTTCGGCCTTAGCAACGTAAGGAGCTTTCTCAGAATTAGACAACGATTTCCACTTATCGCCTCAGCTTTTCCAACCACAAACACCTGCTTGTTGTTAGGGTTCTTCTCCTTGAACTCCTTCCTGAAGTGCTCCATGAAGACAAAGAAGGCGCTTCGGCTTGTTGGGATCCTTTCCGCCCTTCCCTTTTGTTCCTCCCTTCGGTTTCTTGTCTACGCCTTCCTTGCTATCCATCTTCTTCGATGTGTTGGCCTTGGATTTTCCACCTTTCATCTTTGAAACTGCTAAGTCACCTAGGGTTAGGGTTTCTCTCCACGTCGAGCTGGTAAGGTCGGTACATACATACATATATATATATATATATATATATATATATATATATATAGTTATTTCAAATGAATTTTTATGATGCAATAGCCAAATAGAAATAATTTAAAACTCAAGGCTAAAGTATCTACAATACATAGAAATGAGTCACTCACCAGATAAGTAGATGATTTGACAGGTCCAGATAAGATAAAGAGGAGCATGGCTGTGGCAACCTTGAATAGTGTTAAAAATGTTTTTTTTTCAAAAAATGGCATTATATATCAAGTCTACTTAAATTATAGATTCCAGATATATACATACCATTGTTTTCCTGCCAGCAGCCAGTCCCCATCTCATAGAGGAGATCACTATAGGTAATGAGAAGAAACAGCCTAAATAGTTCTGCAAGAATAAATTTCATTTAGATGGCAAAAAATGTTTACTGTATTTAAAAAATAAAACTAGACTGAGCATAACCGAAAGTATCGCTTAAAACATCAGCAATAAACGAAAAATAGTAGCAAGGAGTTTAGAAATTTCATATACAAACAGCGAATTTTGATTACGAACAAAAGAAATAAATTAGAAATTAGCAAAGGGCAAACAGTTAACTTATAAAGAAGATAAATCATCTGTTAAGGGAATATTGCTGACCCATGCTAGTTAGTTTAAGATGATAAGTGTTATTTATAGAACAACAGGACACGTAAATGTTCATTTACCGAGCTTATGAAGCAATATTAAATGTAATAGATAGATGAAAAAAAAAATCACCGAGCTCGCAAAATTGAGGTACAGCAACTCGTGAGTTCATAATTTAAAACTTTCATGGCTTGAAAACTAAACTGGTTAAGGGACAGAAATACAGTTGCTCGCCTCTACTGCAGCTTTGTTGGGCCTAGCTTATTTGGTGGAAAGAAACAATCATATAGACTATCAAGTCGCACCGTTCCAAATGCAGTTGTGTGCCCTCCATTTAGCATATTCGTGATAACTATGTCATTAGTCCGCAATAGCATGCCATCCAACTAGAAGTAGCTTTGATGCAAACCTGACGCTATTATTAGTAGTATTTCATTAAGTAGAGCAAATGATCAAGGTGGTAGCACTATGGAGTAAGAGAGATGCTAATAAAAATAAAATCACATTCCTCTTACTTTCAACTTATTCTTCCCTCATCGTCTCCTCCCTAAAGTTGCTAGAAAGCTTGATATTGCATGAGCTAGCATCCTAATATTGGTGCTTTCGTTAAGATTTAACAAAGAGACAATAGCATTACCTTGCTCAAATGGTGGAAAAAACCAAAACAATAATGATGATAGATCTTAAAGACGTAGGAGAATAATTGGTCCCCACAGAAGTTCTGCGGGAAATCAATTTGAGACAAACTCCTCAAAGTTAGGTATGACCAAAACACCTAAAGGCAGTGATAATTCAGGAAGACTCAACTGTTCAACGGGAAACCAAAGTGAGAATAATGAGTGAAAATCACAAGGTAGTATGACTCTCAGCCATTTGATATGCTAGAAAATATAGAAACCTGGATAAATAAAATTGAGCAATTCTCATGCTCTATAGCCTCACCAATGAGGACAAATTAACGCTCACATCATTCCATAGAGATGAACTGGTGGAGAACTGGTAATGTCCAAAACAACGTTGCGGATAACATGGGAAGGATTCATAAATGCTCTATGCACATGATTCAAACCATCAAACAAAGGACGTCATTGAAAAGCTAGCAAGGAAAAAGCAGACAACAAAAAATGTCAAATATCAACTACAATTTGTGCAGTATCCAATCAAGTTATCAGATAGGATGAACTGTGCTTGCAAGGCTATTCTGAATCTAGTTTGACCACTAACATTTTGAAGGAGGTTCATATGCTGGCCTGGGTTGTTGGATCATGCAATTGAACTAGCCAAGCACTAGCTCCAAAAAATTGAATCGGCGGCCGAGGTAACTTACCATTATCGCTTCAAAATCATACCCCACCTTGTTACCAACCCCCCAACCAAACACAACTCATTTTCAAATAGAACTAAATGATACCAATCAAAAGGTTAACTATAGATGAAATGATGGAGAGAAGTTTCAACGAAAATCTGTGAGCAAGGGCAAAATGTTCACCTTGATTATTAAGGAGGACAAAGGTAAGTTGGAAAAACTAGGAGAAGATTGGGTGACAACCATTGATGCTAATGTAGAAACATTTAAAACATGGGTGGCATGCCTCACAGTTCCAGTGTTGGTAGGGCAATAAAAGCTAAATATCTTGAAGTTGGAAAGGGATCTAAGTTAAACTGGTTATATTTTGATTGATGGAAGGTATATACAAAATTTTGTAATGCAATATTGTTAGAAAATTTGGGTTGGCAATCACACCTGCTAGTAGAATCAAATTTCTTATGGAAAATGAGGAGACAATAGAATGTCAACACAAATACTCAAATATCACCAACACGACAGTGTCCCATGACATGGAAGCAATGACACGTCAATTGGGTGGAATGTGTGAACGGGATTTCCCGTCTTGTAAGACTTTGTAGCGAGAATTCTCTCAGTTACCAATGATAGTTTATTTATTTTTGAATTAGACTTAGGGTTCTTTTGAGATAGTTATTTATATGTTATTATTTCTGTTTTTTAAGACTTTTGTTTTGTTTTAATGTATTTGGAGAAAGTATTCTCTGATTTTTATCCTGAGTTGTATTATTTTTCTTTTGCAAGTGGTGCGTTATAGCTTGTTCAGAAACAGGTGATGGGTCTTCCTAAGCTGTTGTACCTTGTAGGAGCCATCATTGCATGTTCTCTGCATTGTTCTCGGCCTGGACAGAAGCCAATAATCTTCTATTCTTATCCAAACGTCATCGAACTTGCATATTCTTATTCCCTTGTGATTCCACAATACTCCTCTTTAGATGCCTTTCCTAAAAAACCATCTAAATACCATAGAATAGTGTCATTTAATATTAGAGCCCGACAAACCCTAAATATTTAAATATTTGACTTCCTTATATCTAAAATAAAAATTCATATAAAACATGCACCCAAAATTACCCTCACACCATCTGCCTAACCCCAACCCTATACTACAATCTCTAATTTCAACCAAAACCTTAATTGGAAAATAAAATTTATCATGCTGACATGAAGAAGCTCTAAACGAGGTATTCAGGAGCTTACCATGGAGGATATGCAACAAGAAGTTCTCCAATTTTAACGAAAGTTAATTGATTTTGAAAGGAGACAACAAGGGGAAATCATCCACAACAACAACGGTGACAAGCCATAAGGAGAATATGATGAAAATTCATTTCACCATGAAGTTTCAAGCAATGCAGAACTGATGTCGTGTCAGTTCGACATTGAGTATAAGAGAGATGTGATTTTGGAGTTGAGATTGACTTGCTAAATTTTGACGAATTTTGAGATTTGAATAAATTCATTGAGCGGCTCCAAATAATGAATGAATTTTTTAGTACAAAGGAGTTCCCCAGGACAAGCGAGTTAAGTTGACAGTCATAAAACTTTGAAAGAAAGCTTTTTTGTGATGGGAGGACCTGAAGTAAATTTAGAAGAGAAGAAAAAAATCACCACATAATCCAAAATTAAAAAAGAGATACAATGCAAATAGCTTCCTAGTATTACTAACAAGATATGTTCCTAAGACTCCACAAACTACACCAAAGATATTATTCTATGGAGGACTACATAACCGAATTTGATCAACTCATGTTATAATGTGAGTTGTTGGAATCATAACGACATACAGTGGTGAAGTATCTGAAAGGTTGAAGCTATCTATTAGTAAGTAGTGCAGATGCAGCCTTTTTAGTCTCTATTATATATTCAAAACCTAGTTTTGAAGATGAAAAAACATCGTCACCAAAAGGTCACCACACCTTACAGATAGATCAATTCCAAGAACAGACAACAGGAGAACGCCTATAAAGAAGAAAAATCAGTCTAGAGTGGAGAAAAAGTGGAGGGCGCTAGGATTCTTAGATCCTTTTCAACTAAAAAGTATTAAGTGCCATAATTTTAAACACGTTGCTTTTAATTGCCCAAACATAAGAGTGATTCATTTTATTGACAACAAAGCAATGAAAGAAATTTATTGACATAAGAGAAGATGAAAACAAAGAAAAAGTACCAACTTCAAGCTAATGAGGGAACTTCAAGCTAATGAGGGAACTTCAAGCTAATGAGGGAGAGATATTAGTGGTTTGATGGATCCTTTAAACAAAACACACAAGAGAGCCTCTACAACATCTTTGAACACATTACACTGCAAAGAGAAAGAAATGTTGTCTTATCATAAACGTAAATAATTGTGAGAATGTGGAGTCAACCCAAATGGTCATTAAATGAAGCTTATCCACATGAAAGCATGCCCAACCGTACTCCCTATCTTGGCTAAAGAGAATAAGATCACAGTTTGGAGGATATGCATTGTAGAGTTCTCTATTAAAAACAAATTTCAAAAGCATGTGTGGTGTGATGTGGTATTTATGGATGCTTGTCATATCTTATTATGCCATACTTAGTAATATAATTGTTGCACACCCCATAATGGTTATAAGAACACATATTCACCAAGAATAGGACGTGTGTTGTACTCTTCTATTGCAAGAAGTCCAAGATGATGGACAACCAAATAGAGTTTTTTTTTTTTTTTTTTTTTTTTTGCAAACCTTGAGATAAACACCTGTAAGACCAGTATTAATGGTCCTAACGATGAATCCGAGGAGCTGATAAATGACATAAGTAGTCCTCACTGAAAGGAATTTAGGATGTCATGAATGACAATCTACTTAACAAGTTGACAAAACCAACAGAGGTCCAACATGCCATAAATTTCATTTTAGTATATGTTATTTCAAACGAACCTGTCCACTAGAAGCACCCAACTGAGTATGAGAAGTTGAAGAAGCAAGTTACAAACTATAAGACTAGCATTAATGGTCATAGAGGGCAATGAGTCTAAGGAGCTGATACAAGACAAAGTAATCTCCCATTGAAAGGGTTTCAGATGTTTTTAATGGCGACCTACTTCACAAGTTGCCACAACCAAGAGAGGACCAACATGCCATAAATTTCATTGAAGTGTGTGTTTTTTTTCAAACGAAGCCTTCCATTGGATGCACCCAACCGAGTGAGAAGTTGAAGAAGCAAGTTAGAAACTTGATGACTCAATGGTCTGAGAATACTAGAAAGTATGAGCAATTTCGTAGATTAAAAACGTCAAGATAGAAGGATGACACGACACTTTGGTAGGAATAAGACTCTTTCCTTCGTGAACGAGAACTTGTACAAACCTAGCTTGGTAAAAGATGTGGAGTGACATCGGATAGTGAGGATATGTCATTTGACTCGAGAAGCCAAAAGCTTTCAAAGACAAGGAGGAGCCCCTCTTACTTGAGGAGAGTGATGTGGGAGCACTCTGTGAAGCAGAAGTTGCGGACACGTTGCTTGGGCGTAATACGGGAACAGATTTCCTATCCTGTAAGGCTCTGTAGTGAGAATTCTCTCGCCTACTATGCATAGTCAGTCTTATGGGCACTATTTTAATTTATTTTTAAATTAAAATTAGGGTTATTTTGAAAAGAAACTATTTGTATGTTGTTATTTCCTATTTTTGGAACTTCTGCATTATTTTTTGTATAGGAAAATTATATTATCTAATTTATGCCCTATAGAGTATTGTATTTGTTTCTTTTGCAAGTGGTGTATCTCTAGGCTGTCTAGAAATAGTGGTGGATCTCCCTTGACAATTATGCCTCATAGGAGCCATCCTTTCATGATTCCTCCGTTGTTTTTAGTCCAGGCAGCTGTCAAGCGTCTTTTCTTTCCCTTCTAAAAGTTTTTGACCTCACATATTCCACAATGCCTCCCCGCTAGATCTACTTTCTGAACACTTCTAAGAACCCTAAAACAATGTTGATCACTCTTAGCTTATAAGAAACCATCTTGTCATAAAATAGCATCTCTTGTCATGACCCGGCCCAAGACTTGAAATTAACCAAGACAAAAACAGACAGTCGGACGGTGAAAATCAATTTTCTTTTTTTTTAATTTCTATTGTTAATAATTAAATATTCAAAAACTCATGAAAGAGCCACTAAGAAAAGCAATTAGATTAAAAAATAGAATTTATGTACTTTTTCGTTTGTTGTTCTCGGCTCTTGTACACATTATCACATCTTCTATTCATCTTAATCAAAATTTTAAGCTTGAAAAAAATGTTAAAACAACATAATAAGTTATCTAAAAATAACCCATGAGTAATCAAATTATAAACTACAGTAACTCAAAGAAAAGGAATAGATGCCTGTTCTTCATATAATTATAAAAAATTTTGAAACATGCTGATTTTTCATATATCTATAAGAAATCTTATACATGTGAATGCATTTAACAGTGATATTTTCTAAATGAAAATACACAGTTTTTCTATATACATTTACTTTATACTCTTTACATATATATTTTTCTGCTTTGAGGATCACCGTCAAAACAACTTAGCACACCCTCTGTCAATATTACCCCGTTGGCTCCCGTCAGCACATCGATCAATGATTTACACATCACAATTATCTTGGGTGGAAATGTCCTTATTTGCCTCTAGTCGATATTATCTTGTCGACACAACAATTAACGATCTAAACATCACAATTGAAGAAGTGGTAAATTCATTTTACTCGTCTCTAACCGATATTATCTCGTCGATACAGTGGTTAGTGAATTATCACAATTGTCTGGGGTAGTAGAAAAGCCTCTACGCGCATAGGCACACTGGCATCCATTGTCTGTAACATTAGGGGGCGAACTCTTCCTTTGAACATGCACAAACAAACATTCATATATAAGTTACTTCATTCTTCCATATCATGCATTTTCTTCTATGAAACATTTACCTCTAGTTATTGATCAATAATGCAAACTTACTATATCTATAAATCATGAAATCAACTAACATATGCACATTTATTTTATTTTATTTTATTACTATCTATTACAATCTCACCTCCTTATAAAATTTCATCTTCGAAATTCATGACTTTACACCAACTAAACATTATGTGGTATGAACCTGAACTATACACTGATCATCAAGAAAGTTTAATTTTTTTACAGTGATAATAAAAGCAAATCTGATAAATTCAGTATCTAAAATAAAATAATTTAGCTGAACAATCTCCAAACATCTGAATCATAACAACATAACTAGCACAATACTTAACTTCTGAAATCAAAGTACATTAAAATACTCAACAGTAGACAACTAACCTAAAAGATAACATAACGCCAAAGTGACAAATCACTCCAACTCCATGCATCGGCATCAGTGACAACAGGCTTTTCAATTCTTCAGGTTCCTGGTGACTTAAGAAAAAGTCTTTTGATTGAGTGTTCCTTGGCTGCTTCCTATGAGTCATAGTACCAGCTTCTATCATTCTCTGTTGGCCACTTCTAGAAGTAAGTCGCTCCTAAAAATTTCTCCGACCAGAATCCCTTCTCGAGTTAACATCTGATGTGCATCTATGAGCAAAATTAGAGTAATTTCTCATCTGATGTCCAGGCTGTCTGCAAATATAACATACATTCAAACCAAATAGACATTCACCACGATGTTGTTTCCCGCATTTAGTACATGGATCTATAGTGTTGCTACTATTTTGACTGATGTGCATCTATGAGCAAAATTAGAGTAATTTCTCATTCTCTGTTGATTTTTAATTTCTCATCTCGTTAGAATCTTGAGAATAAATTGTTTGTGACACTTCTTCCAAGCTCTTCCTCTTGTGTGTGTCATAACGCTTCTGAATCTGTTAAAAATTAATCTCCAGTTGCCTAGCCCTCTCCACGAACACTAAATATTCTTCAACCCCAAGTGGTACTAGTGGTTGTCTGATTGAATCCTTCAGTTTATTAAGAAACCTGACATTTCTCCTCTGCGATAAGAATAAACTGTGGTGCATAACTCGACAGCATACTAAACTCATCTTCGTACTGCATAACTGATCAATCTCTCTGTACCAGCCCAATAAATTTATCCTGCATCAGTCTCCTAGCTTACTGTGATACAAAACAAACACTGAAGGTACTCAGGAACTCATCTCACTGCACCATGTGATTGGTTTCATCTCCAAACTTCTCATGCATCTGTCTTTGCCACCACCTCTCAGCTGCTCCCTCAAAAGCAAATGTGACAAGGATAACTCTCCTCTCTAGTGGACATGTCATCTTATCAATGTTTTTTTCTACCCTCAACAACCGGTTTTCAGCTTTCAGTGGCTTTCCAAGTCCAGAAAATAAAGGAAGCCTCATGTCCTGAAAAAGCTTTAAGAACTTATCCATCGGTGCTCCTCTATTGCTATTGGTTTGAGGCTGAGAATTCCTAATCATCTGTCACTTTAGTCATAATCTTAGCAAAAGCATCAGCATTGACTATAACATTATGTGGTAAGTCAAAATCAACATCATCATCATTCCTAGCCTCCACCTTCAGATCATCCATAATTCTGAAATTAAAACAATTTAAAAAATTTCCTTAAGTATCAGACAATCAGATTTGGTGCTTCATCAAATTGAGTTTGCCTACAATTGACTCACTAGTCAGTCCGTAGAACATAGTCCCTTTGAGATTGTCTACGAGCAGAACCCTATCACAGCTTTGGAGTTCGTGTTCATACTACCAACTTCTGAAATTAGCATAGATGTAGAGATCATGATCAAAGAAATTTAGATCCTACATGAGAAGGTGAGGAAGGAATTTTCTACGCAAATATTAAATATCAGAAGTAAAAAAATAAGTCCAGAAAAGCTCAGGTCTTCAAAGAATGTGACTTGCTATGGATCAAATTCAAGAAAAAGAGATTGCTTACATGTTCTTTCGGGAAACTTAAGCCAAGAGTTCATGGCCCGTTGAGGATTATCAAAAATATTAATGAAAATGTATGCAAGATTGAGTTGTCTAGATACTACAATATTTCTGTTACCATCAATATCAACGATATTTTTTCATACTATGAGGTCTTAGATGTTTCCAACAAAGAAGGCAATGCTCCTCCCACTCGAGGAGAATGATGCAAGCATTTGTTCTGACAGGAAGCATGACGTGAAGCCATCCAGTGAAAGCGAAACACCCAAAATCGAGAGTGCCCATATCCACTTGTTGGGTCAGTTCAACGTCTTTAGCCCCCTTGGGTTGGGCGATCCCCTTGGGGTCATATTTAACTTATTAGGATACTGAATAAGATATCTTTTGCAGTGAGACATTTATAGACTTTATTCTTATATAGCTAGTGTTGTATGATTGATTTCTCCGGCAGTGTGCTTGTAGCCTAATCCGGTTGTGAACTCTCCCGGACATCTGAATACCATTTCAAGTTGGGTGTCAACTTGACACATGATGAATCGTATATCGAGGATAATCCATATTTTCCAAAAGAAAAATTAAAAAGAAACTCAGAATACAAGCAACTGACCTCAATGGCAAGGGAATTGCTTAAAAAGTAAGCAAGGCCCGTAACAGAAGCGAACATAGAGCACTCCACCAGCCTCAGCGTTTTCTGAAAGACCTCCCCTTCCACACCCAAATCTTCAAAGTCATCTTCTTCCTCCTCATATGCCTTCTTACGGCCCAGCCTTTCATCTGCTCGGCCATGGGAAACCCTAGCTCGAAGCTGCTTCGAGGGAGGGATAGAAAGTTGAGGGGAAGCCGCGTAGGAGCTGCAAAGGAGATATTTTGCGGGTTCGGCGATTGAGAGGAGTGTTCGCGGACCTTGGAATCGGAGATGTGATGAAAGGAATACTGAAGGAGGAGGAAAAGACGAGAGGCCGATGAGCTGAGATAGGCTTAATGGAGTCATTAGGTGTGAGGAGGGAAAAACAGCGTACCATTACTCTCATGAATATTTTCCTCGGAGGCGGTATATTACATCAGTACTGAACAATACGCACACCAATGAAATCAAGTGCCGCACAAAAAAAAAAACAAAACAAAACAAAACAAAAAAAAAAAACAAAACAAGTTATTCATATATTATGATGTTATATTCATATATTATTGATGTGTTATTATGTTATTATAACATCAAGAATATTCTCATGATATAATAATACATGAATAATACACAATAACACCTGAATAATACGGGAAATATTCCCAACTGAGAAAAAAGCGGCGCAGTAACAAGGGAGAATATTTTCCCTCGTGTTATTCATGTGTTATTCATTTGTTATTGATGTGTTATTGTGTTATTATAACATCAGGAATATTCTTATGACACAATAACATATGAATAGCACATAATAACACAGGGGGGATATTCACCGTGTTACTGCACTATTTTTTTTTTCTTTGTCGCGCAGGGTGTTGTGGCGTGATTTCATTGGCTACGCACGTTGTTGTACGTGTGTAGTACTGATGTAATATTTTTTCGGCGGTATCCCCATTTGTGGATCTGTGTTATCAGATGGTTTTTAGTACGGCTGTGAATTTATATCTTTAACATCTTGATAGTTCGAAAATTT
>NEWO01000227.1:310909-321157 GCA_003013225.1 Phalaenopsis aphrodite
TTTATTTTATCCTTATTTTATTTTTCTTAGGTGTCTCTGATCATAAAGAACACCCCAAACCACATTTTATAATTTTTTTTATTTTTTTAATTTATATAATTATTTTATGCAAAAATTCATATTTTCTTAGAAAATTCATTTTCACACCAATAATAATTTTTATTTTGAAATTTTTACAAAAGCCTCCTGAGGTGATTAGCCTTAATTTGATAATTATTTAAATTATTTTATATTTTTCTTAATTTTGGTAGTTTTCGTATTTTTAAAATAGAAAAATATGTCTTAAATATTTAAAATTTGATTTTTATTTTTCATAAGTTCATCTAATCGTAGCAAACCTACTAAGGTAATTTCCATAATTTTTTGAAATACATTTCATTTTCTTAGAATTATTTTAAACAAAATAATGGTATTTTACATTGAAAGTTAGGGTGTTATCATTTTTAGAGGTGCTCTCTAACTTTGAGAAAATCATAGAATATCTCTAAGCATGATAGGAGTGAACCCTCCAAATTTCATATTTTTGTGATTAGTATTTAATTATTTATAATTTAAATAAGTTTCAGAGTATTTCATTAATTTAAAAATAAATATAAAGAAAATATTTTTAATTTTTAGTCTACATTATTCTCCTCTGTTCGTTGAGCACATAGGTATTTTTATTTTATTTCTAGTATTTTTCTACGTCAAGTTATGAATTTTTAAAATTCCTTTAATTAATTTAAATCAAAAATACCCCTAATTTCCTACTTATTCGTGTCAGCGCTGACTGTGTCCTTGTACGCATCAAAAAGCCACGCATTGTGTTTTGATTTGATGCCACCATCCCAATCAACTGCCTTGTCAGCCCAATGTTCACTCAACGTTACTCTGCCTGACGCGATCTCAGTCATCCACTCGATACACACGGAATCGTACGACTCCTGGTCATCGTCCATAGTCTCCCCAACCCGAGAAGCACACATTTTCTATACCTAAGATTGTGTTTAATCCTTAACCAAATTACATTGGTTTTGTTCATACACCTTCATCTAGGTGAGACAAACCTATCTATATGGTTACATGTGCATGAAATACAAGTTTGTTTCATAAAGGCTCAAACCGAGAGCAAAATGGAAAATTTCGAGTTATACCTTGGTCTGAGAGGTGTGACCTCAATCAAATGATTGTAGAAGCTTTTTTTTGGAGTGGAATGAATATTGTGGTTGGTTCTGTGTTGAAGTTTGATTAGAGTGTGTTGTGG
Organism: Phalaenopsis aphrodite; assembly: GCA_003013225.1. Lineage (NCBI taxonomy): Eukaryota > Viridiplantae > Streptophyta > Magnoliopsida > Asparagales > Orchidaceae > Phalaenopsis > Phalaenopsis aphrodite. The sequence goes on from NEWO01000227.1 coordinate 312,153, forward strand.
CCTTGGTCAAGGTCTGGTGTAGAGAGCTCGGGAAGGGTCAATTTTAAAGGTGAACTTCCTCTCTTGCCCTGGATAAGCTTAGGAGTGAAACAATTTGGGATTTTGATGAGGTTTGAGGTATGACCATGTAAAGCCCTTGGATTTTAAACTCAGGAGTGAAACAATTTGGGATTTTGATGAGGTTTGAGGTATGGCCATGAAAAACCCTTGGATTTTAAACTCAAAATTAGAGCAATGTGGTGGGGATAAAGGCTGGAAAACTGTGGGCATGAGCTTCACAAAACTGCTAGAGGGTCTGAGAGAACTTTGGCAGAGTTTTGTTAAGGTTTAATCACTCTCTTTTTTTTTTTTGTCGTGGGGGTGCTTAATTTATAGGCATGGCCATGGTGGCCAAGAGGGCAAGCCAGGGTGCCTAATGGGAGGCTTAAGTGGATGGAAGAAGAGCTCCAATGGCCAATGGGGGTGAGCCGCATCAGGGAGTCCTAATATTGGGTTTAACCCTTAGGGTGGCTCTCGAGCTTAGTGTTTTTCAGCGACTGGGTGACCGGCAAGGGCAAGTGTGGTCACCTCCGCACAAGAGGAGGTTAGGGAGGCTGTGAGTTCAAGTCAATTTAGTTTAAAGTGGGCTTATGTCCAAAGACCAAGGGAGAAATGGGGTTTATGCTAAGCTGGCTTGGGTTGGTTTTAACCCCTTGGTCAAGTGGCTAGCTCAAGTCCAAGGTGGCTAAGAGGATGGGCTTGAACCCAAGAGAGGTTTGTGTGGACTTGGATGGCTGGTTTAAGCATGGAGTAGAGTGCTTGGATGTTTCATGAAGGGGGGAAACTTATGTGAGGAGGAAAGCAAAAGAGCCCCTCCCTTTTTCTTTTTTTGGAAAGATTGACCCATATGAAGCCCATGGATGGCTTCATGGGTCAAGCCATGCCATGCATAATTCCATGAGTGAATTTTCATGAGAAAGGAATTTTTTAATTTTTATGAATTTTGAGAGGAAATGTCATGATACTTGACCTGACCTACAATTACACAATAATTTAGCTTCCAAAAGATGGAAAAAACTTGACCAAATTTATATTTAGTGGCTAGTGTGTAAAATCAAAATGTTATAAAATTTAAAAAATTGTTTACACACTCGAGATGTATCATTTCAAGTAATATCAAGTTCTCTTTTAAGACATAGAGCATCGATCCCACAGAGAAGCGAGATAAGAATTCCCTTGTGCTAATTATAGGCTACTACGCTTGGGTCTCAGTTTGGAATGTCGATTAAAGTGTTTTTTCTAATAGTTATTCCTAAATGAAAATCTTAAATCTAAAGATAACATATCTGGATAAATTGGTTTGGACAATTTTCAGAGGTTAAAGGCTACCATTTTCATGCAATGACCTTGATAATGTGAAGGAATGAAATTCTTAAAATATAATGTTATCAGTGACAAATAGGAGCATTCCCTTTCTTTACCCCCTCTCGGTGCTTGTAAAGAACATTGGCTAATCTTAAGTTTGTTCCAGCTTGCATAATAGTGTTAAGTAGATTGTAGCCTCTCACCTCCAATTTACTCATTGTACCCTCTCTATAGGACCTACTAGAGACCCGCAGAACCAAACTCTAAACCAAATTGATACATAATCTAGCTTGTCACCCTAAAGACATCAATTTTACACCAATCATAACTTATCTCTCTATTTATTTGAACTATTCTTAATTTTTGGTCTCCCTCCTAATAAGTTTGGTGTGACACTTACTAGTTGGGTGAAATCATAGCCCTTTCGGGTCATTATGTTCACAACGGATTTTAACCTCACAATTGATCAGTTTGTAAAGTAAATTAAGAAACGTTGAAAATACCATCACATTAATAAATAAGAGAATATCTAAGCAAATCCAGATTCCTAAACATGTATACAATTTATTGCAAAAGAAAAGTAAAATGAAGATGTGGCATAATAAGTAAAAGCATTGATAGAATTATGTAATTAATTATGTGTCAACAAGGAACATATGTCTACCTACCCTCTTCCAAGGGTATAAATATGCTTAGTATTATATTAGTTTTATGCAACTATCTGTCGCCTAGAAGCATCTAATAGAAACAAATCTTTAAATTATAATTCTATAAAAGTTGCATTGCCACCTAAACAATTTTACTAGCCAACTAGTCAATGTGAGTTCACTCAAGCTGTAAGATCACTACTCTCTCGAGTATTAGTATCACTTACAACAAATTTTAACATAACCTATTGCCACTTAAGTTATGTCAATGAAACAAAGGAAATATTACTCATCACATGAAAAAAAGAACTATTCTATCATAAAATAAATTTTCCTACACATGTCACTACTTCATATTAAAAAAAAAAAGTAAGGAAAACTACCCACGAATCATGGATAAAACAAAGTAGAAAAGTTCTTTAAATCAAAGCAAATCCATTAGAAAGTGTTCACATCAAATATAAGAAAATAAAGAATACAATACTTAGTTTTTTTCCTTCTAAAAGAAAGATAAAAATCTCTTGAACAAAGTCTCTTGTTGATCCATGCTCCGCTCATACTTCCTTACTCTTATCTCTCAAAATCCCTCACCAATCTCTCCAGAAAATGAATAAATCTACATCTCCATCTCCTCTCTACACTCACGTCAAAACTCTCTCTAAAAATCCCCTAAAAAACTCTTCCTAATCATCCTCTCATGAGAGACGCCAACCCCCCTTTTAAAGACAAACCAAACACCTCCTTTTTTTTCCAAGAGACACACCTCTTCACTCCAAGAGACACACCTATTCACATTCCAAATGTCTAGATTCAATTTATAACTCTTTGGGGTGTGCATAACCGCCCAGAATCTTCCATAACACATCAGACAACCCGAAATAGCCCAAAAACGCCCCTTAACCATTTATGGTGCCTAGGCGCCGGTTTCTGGTGAAGACTGACACCTAGGTACCACTTTTTGGCTCCTAGGTGCCACCCTATTGGCAGCACCTCTGTTTTGCCCTATTTAGCTCTAGCCCACTCCAAAAGTTATACTTACAAGATAAACATGAAAATAACATTTCTTTAAAGTGCAATTTCATTTAAAAACATGTGATAAATGTAAAGGGGATTAAGCATAGAAAGACATATCTAAATGTGTCATATCAGAATTTTCTTTAACCTCACAATACCTTTGGTTCCAGTAATATAAGGTCTAAATTAATCAAAAACATTGACTATAACTAATAATTCCTTTTCAGTAGTAGTGTAATCAATTTGAGCTTCATCAAGGGTTTTAATAGGATAATATATTACTTTAAAAATTTTATCATATCTCTGCCATAAAACAACCCAAATAGCATAATCACTAGCATCACACATTAATTCAAATGATTTTGTTCAATCAGGTGAAACAAAAATAGGTGCAGTGATTAATTTTTCTTTTAATAAATTAAAAACATTAAGGCATTCCTCATTAAAATAAAAAATTAACATCTTTTTCTAATAGTTGACATAGAGGCTTGGAAATTTTAGAAAAGACTTTACTATAACTCCTATAGAAACCAACATGTCCAAGAAAACTTCTTATTTTTCTAATATTAATACGGGGTGGTATATCAACAATGACTTGAATTTTTGCTAGATCTACTTCCATGCCTTTCTCAGAAATCTTATGTCCCGAAATAATTCCTCTTGCAACCATAAATTGCCATTTTTCCCAATTAAGAATAAAGTTTGTTTCTTCACAGCATTTTAGAACCTTCGTTAAATGATCTAAACTTGAATTGAAAGAAGTTCCAAAAACTAAAAAATCATTTATAAGAACTTCAATTCCTTTCTCAATTAAATCACATAAAATTGACGTCATATATCTTTGAAATATTTCAGTTTCATTACATAATCCAAATGGAATTCTTCTTGAAAGCAAATGTTGCATAAGGACTAGTAAATGTTGTTTTCTCTTGATCCTCTGGAATAATAAGTATTTGGTTGTAGCCAGAATGTCCATCCAAAAAGAAAAAATAACGGTGCCCAACAAGTCTATCCAATATTTGATCTAGAAAATGTAGAGGAAAATGATCTTTCTTGGTGGCGACATTTAATTTTCTATAATCAATACAGATTCGACATCCATTGAATTCTCCTTTCTTAGGAATATAATGAATATGACTAACCCATGAACTATCTGAAATTAGATAAATAATTCCAGCATCCAACCACTTTAAAATTTCTTTCTTAACAACATCTAGACTTATAATTATCTTCCATTAAAATTCTTTGCATACAAATTGAAGGATTGATTCCTTTAATATCAGCTAATGTCCATCCAAAGGCTTTCTTATGATTTTTTAAAATCTTTAATAATTTTTCTTCTTATTCATCAATTAAATCTGATGATATAATAACAAGTAATATAGATGAGTTCCCCAAAAATGCATACTTTAAATGAGTAGTTAGAACCTTCATCTCAAGTTCAGGAGGTTTTTTAATATAAGATATTAGAGGTTTACTATTTTCAATAATATCTAAAATTTCAAATTCTTCCTGAACATAATATAACTCCTCAGTGTTTTTCTCTCTTTTGAATCATTTTCAAAATCTTTTTCAATTTCTAATTCTTTTTGTACTAAAGTTACTTCATCTTTTTTATCTGATATGACTTCACATCTTTCATGAAAATGATTAACAATCATATACTCAGTTATATCCATTTTGTAACATTTACCATCTTTTCTTTTATTAGGATACTTCATTGATTTAACACACTAAAAGTTACTTCCTGATCATTCACTCTCATAGTTAATTCTCATTTTTGCACATCTATCATTGCACGACTAGTAGCTAGAAAAGTTCTCCCTAAAATAATAGAAATTTATTTATCTTCTTCCATATCCAACATAATGAAATCAACAGGGAAGATAAATTTATCCACTTTAACCAACACATCTTGTATAACCCCTTTAGGATAAGTGATAAATCAATCAATTGATTGTAGCATTATAACAGTGGGAGAAATATCTCCTAAACCTATTCTTCCAAATATAGATAATGACATGAGATTAATGCTTGCTACCAAATCACATAAAGCTTTTACACAAAAGTTTTATCCATTACACAAGGTATTGTGAAACTGCCAGGATCTTTGAGTTTCTTAGGAAGCTTTTTTTGATTTATTGTGTTGCACTCTTCACAAAGTGCAATAGTCTCATAATCTTAAAATTCCTTTTTTATTTAAAATTTCTTTCATTAATTTTGAATAACTTGGCATTTATTCCAGAGCTTCTACAAAAGGTATATTAGTTGTAAGCACTTTAAATATCTCAAAAAATCTTGAAAATTGTTGATCAAGTTTCTATTGTCTAAGCCTTTGAGGAAAAGGAGGTAGCAGTTGATCCCAATCTTTTATGATAGTACTACGATGTATGTGATTATACTCTTAATTTTTTTCTTGCTTATATTTCTTACTTTACAACGACACCAAAAACTTGACTTCGACGCAAATAAAAGTGCAATTATTATGTTTAAATATGGGATACTAAGCAATTATACATATCATTTTCAAGTAATATAGGACTTTTTTATTAAGCCCCAAATGTCGAACCCACAGGGAGAATTCCAATAAGTTAATAAGTCTGAGAAATTAGATAACAAATTCTACTTTACAAAATATTCTTACTCAAACTATAGATGTTATAATAGGAATGAAAGTTTGATTCTTTTTGATAATTTATTATAATTGAAAATAAAGTAAACAACTAACTAAATTTAACTAAATATTTGTAAGATGAAGGCAATATAAATAAAATATCTTTTTTCTTATCATGAATTAGTAACAAGTATAGGAATTCTGTTATGGAAGTATTCAAATTGTGTTGTGTCAAATAGAAGCAATATTACTCTTTACCGTTACTAGAGATACTATAAAGAATATTGACAAATTTAAAGTTTGAATAGTCTTGAAGACGGGCTAGGTAGGGAAGATACTAACTCTCACTCTAGAGTTCCCTCTTCTCCCTCCACCTAAGGGCTAACATCTCGTATCAAGACCTAAAACTTTAAAGCATATTCGGGGGCTTTAGCCTTTCACTCTAAAGTCCTTAAACTCAACACTCTTCAAAGATTATTTCCCTATTTATTTGCACTCAACCATATGAATTACATTCTCATCCATACAATCTCATGTGATTCTTACCATTAGTCGACCGAGACAATGCCATCACGGATTTTACATGTTATCACAACAAATATTAACATCTTAATTGACCAAATCAAGAATTAAATGAAGTACAAGGTTTAAAATCATCACAACTTATTTTAACATTAAAGATTAATACTTCACACAACTTCCATCCAACACTTAATCACTTATCATTTTAAGGAAAAAGATAAAAAAAAACTACTCAGAATTCATGGAGAAAACACAACCACACTTAAGTTTAAAAGTAGAAATCATGCAATCAAACAAGAAGTCTAAATTAAAATCAAATGTAGTCACAAAGAAAAAACTTATCTTAAATCCTCTCCACCAAAATCTTGAAGTTCATTTGAATTTGTTTTCCTCCTTTCTCTTACAATACTCTCTACTCACACACTACAACTCCTCTCCTTATTCTCTTTAAAAAAAAGTATCCTAATTAATCTATGAGAGAAGCTTTGTGGCATCTGAAGTGGGGTGCGTAGGAGTCTCTTTTGGGGTGCTGAGGCCATAGGAGAGAGTTCTTCAATCCAATCCAAGTCTTCTTTTATAATTTTCCAAAAGTTGCTTTGGTGTCTCTTCAAAATGTTTCCACATTCAATGAATCTTTCAAGAGTTTCCTCCTTTCAAAAGCTAATTGAATGTATTTTTGTGTCCATTAACCATATCCTACATTTTCACCAAGAGTTGCTTCAAATACCCCTTAAAAAATTTGTCCAAATTCATTGAATTATCAAGTAACTACCTCTGGCGCTTAAGCGCGAGGTATGTGGTGCTTAAGTGCGACCTTCTCGATTTTCCTAGCGCTTAAGCGCCAGTTCTCTTAGACGTCATAGTTCTTTTGCACACATTCTTTATTTTTGCTCCAAATTTGATCATTTTTCACTTATTTCACCATTTTTCATCCATTTGATTGTACATGAAAAAAAAACATACAAATACCTTCCATTAAAGCACAATATCCTCAAACATAGGTATAAAAATGTGTACATAAATGCTATATATTTTAAGTGTATCAAAATCCCTCATATTTAAAATGTTACTTGTCCTCAATTGACACTCCAATCATTCAAAATCAAAATAAGTATATTATGTAAATGAGTTTCTTTAGGATATTATAAAATTTTGATCTAGAAATATAGTAGTCTAATTTAGAAAAAAGAAACTTTAGTACATGAGACCAACTTAGAGTTTAGTAATTATTAATTTAAAGAAGTCTGAAAATATGAGTTCCTATTTTGTTCAGAAATATTTGTAAATTCTCCAAATATAGAATTTAGGCATTCTATCTTCTCTAGTTAAAATTTTTTATTAAGAATAATTATACTTACTATAATATATCCTTAAGCTTAAGAGTTTCTCAAGTCTTATACTTTAAAAAGATTAGATGTGGAACCAATTTTTGATTAAGCACTAATCCTTAAGCTTCTCCCCCCCTTTACAACTTTCTTTTCTTTTCTTATTCTGATTTTTTTTCTTTTTCTTTTTCTTTTTTTTTCATTTTCTTTTTTAGGTGAGGATTACCATAGTTGGATAGGCCTTTAAAGATTTTGAATTGCACTCCTCCTTTCCTAAAGCAAAGTTCTGATATTTATCCTACTTAAAAATATAATAATAGTTCTGATATTTATCCTTCACAGGCTTTGGACCAAGTATAAAACTACTAGACATGTTCTCAAACCACTAACCCATGTTAAAACCCACTAAACCACATTTAAATATTCTAGAAACATAATTTAACACGTTTAGTCAACTATCGTGCATAAGCGCCGGTGCTCAATTTAGCACAAGTCTGCTTAACATCCAAATACTCATTCTATCATGTCAAATTCATCTATTAAGGTCTTAGAATCATCACTAAATCATTATATATTCAAAATACTACCATATTTTTTTTAATCAAACACAACAACATAACATTCAAAATAGAAACACACTGATATTTATGGGTTGTCTCTCGTAAAGCGCTTAGTTTAACGTCGTCAGCCCATAGTAACTAATGCTTATTCTGGTTGACCCAACAACATAAGATCATTTAATCTAAGTTGATCCCCTATAAAATAGGGTTTCAGCCTGTGACCATTCACTTTGAATATTTTACAGTTTTAAGATCTTTGATAGCCACAACTCCATAGGGATAAACTTTTATCACAACAAATGAGTCCATCCACCTGGACTCAAGTTTTCCTGAAAATAATCTTATCCTTGCATTATATAGCAAAACTTGTTGTTTTGGCTCAAAATTTTTAGCAAGAATCCTCCAATAATGCTATATCTTCATCTTTTCCTTATAAATCTTGGCACTCTCATAAGATACATTCCTTATCTCTTCAAGCTCATTCAATTGCAATAGTCTTTTATCATCAACATCCTTTAAATTATAATTAAATTCCTTAATAACCCAATATACTTTATACTCAAGGTCAACTGGTAAATGATAAGCTTTCCCAAATATTAGCATATATGGGGACATTCCTATATGAGCTCTATATGCAGTCCTATAAGCCCACAAAGCGTAATCAAGTTTGACTGAACAATCCATTTTTGTTGGATTCACAAATTTTTCTAATTTTCTTTTAATTTCACGATTGAATAATTCAGCCAAACCACTTGTTTGAGGATGATAAGCAGTAACAATTTGATGGTTAAAATGATATTTCTTTAATAATTTTTTCATTATTACATTTCTAAAATGACTTCCCCCGTTAGTTATGATCACTCTTGGCATCCCAATCTACAAAATATATTCATTCTTAAAAACTTTGCAACACTTTGAGCATCACATCGAGGTAAAGCAACAACTTCTACTCATTTGGATACATAGTCTACTGTCATCA
>NEWO01000227.1:327559-345472 GCA_003013225.1 Phalaenopsis aphrodite
AGGCTACAAACTAAGATTTTAGAAAATCAATACTTAATCACAACAATATAATTCAAATTGCTTATCTTTGACTAATAGGCAATTGAAATAAACATGTAATTTTAATAACTTCTAAATAACTAATTCTACTGATAAAGTTTCTAATGTGAAATTCAATATATAAGAAAACATCTTTCTCATTGTCAAGAAATTATAGTGAATGGATAAAGTGAATCAGTTCAAATTAGATTGTGCCAAATAGGAGCATACATATTCTGTACCCTTTGGTCCAGGCATAAAGAACATTGACTAATCTTATGCTTGGTTACTAAATCTGCGGCTAGGCTGGGAGGATATTGGCTCTCACTTCGGAGCTCCAACGTTCCCCTCTCCTAAGGGCTAACATCTACACTCAGCACCCAAACGATAGGTCAAAATTGAGGATTTTAGTCTATAAGTCTAAAATCTTCAATTCTACGCCCGATAATTTTGTTTCTCTATTTATTTCCACCCAACTTCCAGGGGCTTTGACCTCCCTGAATCATGGATGTAATCTTCACATTATTTGTAAAATTTAACATATTTTAACAAATCAATTGGCCAGATTGAAAGTAAATTAAAATCGAAGTGAAAAGATCATCACAACTTCTTTAACATTTTCAAGGCTCAACCAATTCAAATCACCATTTCACAAATCTCAAGACAAGGAGAAAGACAGAGAACACTACTCAAAACTCATGGGGAAGATACAACAAAACTCGGAATTTATATATAAAAGGAAAGTCATACAAAATACAACAAGTAAATAGCACTTATCTCTAATTCCTCCCCAAGCAAACTCCTCAAAGTTCCTCTGAATCTCTTCTTTTCTTTACAACACACAGAATTCTTCTTCAAAACAACAAGGAGGAAGAAATCTCTCACTTTCCCTCCACTCCTATAATCTCTCGAAGAATTCCTCACAATCTAACCCTAAATCAAACTCTCTGCACACTACCAAAACTTAACTCCTTCCTTTATTTTTGTCCAAAAGCTTCTTTTAAAGTTGTAGAAGAGTTTCCCAAGAGTTGCCTAAGCATCCCTCCAAAAAGCGTCTACATACATTGCACCTGTTGAGATAACCGCTGATCTCGCCTTCGGCGGCCTCGAGGACGCCGTCGGTGGGCTTTCTAAATTATTTGATCTAGAGTCTCGGAAAATCTTGACGTAGGCGCTGCTGGGCTCGCCGTTGGAGCTTTAGTTCAAATCTTCATATTTTGGTCCTTTTCGCTCCAAATTCGCTCCTTTTTTGCATCTTTTTGCTCTAATGACCATAATTCATCATACCTGCAACAAAACATCAAAAATACATTTCTTTAAAGTGCAATATCATAAAAAACTATATAAAATAGGTATGAAAATCTGAACATATTTTTCTTTCGTCAAAATCCCTCAAACTTAACTATTACTTGTCCTCAAATAATTTTAGTACTACATAAAAATTATGATCTAAAGTTTTAATTCAAAAATACTATAAGTTTGATTTAAAAAATACCATAGTGAGATTTTCAAAAAATTTAAGTAATCAAATTAACTATGTAGGTACAAGATTATCTAGTCATCAGGTTTAAGAGTTCTAGTTTTCTATTCATTTCAAGAATGACTATATGGTTTAATATTAAGTCACTTAGAATATTTAAATGATAGGAACTTCATGAGAACACTACTAGTAAAAGATGCTAATCCATAAATATAAGTTCAAGAATATATTTAGGTTTTCCTTTTAGGTAAGTCCAGTGAAGCCAATTTTTTATTAGGCATCTCCTAAAGCTTCTCCTCATTTTTATATTTTTTCTTTCTTTTCTCTTTTTTCATTTAGATTTCTTTCAATCCTATATATTTTTCTTTTCTTTTCAAGGATTGTTGTCAATTCTTTCTTTTTTCCTTTTTCAAGTGAGGATTACTATATGTGGATAGCCTTTAATAATTTTGAACATCACATTTCTTTTCCTAAATTTGAAACTCAAAACATTCCTTTACCTTATAAATATTTCATAGCTTTTACATCATTGAGCCCCAATCTTTTCTTCTCAAATGAATTTCCAAGATTCTTAATACTTCAAAATATAGTTTCCTTTACTTTAAATAGCTAATTATAGTCTTATTCTCTTATATTAAATATCTTAATCTACAAAATTAATTCTAATTACAAAAATATTCCTTTAAATCTACCATAATATTTAAATATCTAAAAAAAATAGTTATCTGAATTAAATTCACTACATAAAATCATATTAACAATTTTTGAAAATATTTAAATTGAGAACATCTAATAGTTAATTTTTTTCTTCCCTCCCCCAAACAAATTTTTCAATATGGAATGATACAGATAGAAAGAAAAATTCTAAATATAAATCATACATCAGTGTTTTAGGCACTTTCATCATTCTGAAATTTTCGCAGTCCTTCTCAAAATCTTACTTCACCTGGTCTGTAACATTATGAGTTTTCTATACATATAAATCATTAGAGAAATTGCTGGGTAATGAAATTTTGAAATAAGTACAAAACTAAACATTATACAAATACAATATTTCACTAATACATCCACAATACAAAACAAAACAATTATAATTAAATGCAAAATAAAAATCACTTCACATTACAATTTAACAAATTTCAACTACCACACCAAACAATTATAACAATAATTAAAAAGTATCAATTTGCAACATAAAAATAAAAATGAAAGTACAAACACACAAACATCTATCTTTATTACAACAATTACAAAAATAAAAGCAAAAGAACATCAACTACTATCATATGCCAAAATCCCAAACTATATCTTTGTCTCCTTGGTCTGCAGGTGGATTTGGCTGATACTGAGTATATTGTGGTCATTCAGGAAAAGTAACCTCAGACCACCTTTGTAGTATTGGGCCTGAGCTTCATAATAAGCTATCTCAAATTCTGAATGTCTATGTAGGTACTCACTACCATAATCATATCTACGTTCTAAGCCCTCAATTCTTTCATTTATTAACTCTATACTCTTTTGCTGCAAGGTTAACTCATTCATTAAATCATTCATGGTAGGGGAACTAGAAGAAGGAAGGTCATAACTAGTAGAGGGGATATCTCTACTAGTAGAAGGTTCTTGACTCCTCCCAGTTTTCTATTTTTTGTGGTATTAATGGGCTTCATAGGGTAAACCCATTCTTCATTATCTCCAGCTTCCACTCAAGAAAGTTGGTAAAGTGCATAAATAAGGCAAGGATGTCCCTGACCTCCACTTGTTTCACTCATTTCCATGGTCAATATATTCTTAAAAATGATTCTCCCCACATTAATATTTCTATTATTATGAATATAGAAATTCAGAATAGCTCTATCTCTTGTAACCTCACAATGGTGATAGGTAGGTAACATAGTAGAGGAAATAAAACAACGCCACACTTTAGATGTGGCATTCATCGTGGAAGTAGAAAAATTTACCCGTTCTCGTTGCTTTATCTTCCATGTTCCTTTCTTGTCAGTGAGAAAGTTGATAACATCATTCAGCGGGCCTTCCATTGTACTGAAGGTTTCATAATGGTAGCTATAAGAGTCTGGGACTTCATAAAAGGAGTTAATGCGGGCAACATTAAATTCAATAGAAAATCCCCGCACTTGAACGATCCCATCCTCAGAATAGAACACGTTGGCATAAAACTCTTTTACAATATTTGCAGCAGCCTTATTGGTGGTATAACTGAAATTTTCTCACCTCCGTTCGGTAATAAATCGTTCAATTTCTCCTCTCAGATTCTCAAAAACTCAATCTTGTATACATTTCTTCCCTTCAAACACTGAAGTAAGTCTTGATTGAGCCTTCGCATTGACTAAACGAGACTCGTCAAACTCAAGCCGTCTCTTTTATCGTTGAGTCATTACAATCTAATCAAAATTATAGAAAAATTCCAAAATATACTTCAAATATGCAAATTATGGCTTCTAAGAGTGACTCTAAGAGTTCAAAATTAAATTCTATGAATTTTTTCCCAGTATTTTCTTCACATTCTCAAATTTTTTGATCTTCTCAATGTGGAAAAAATTCACGGTGAAAATCAAATATTTTTAGTTTGGAGTAAAGCTCTTATTAAGAGATGATCAAATTCGATGTCTAAATGATTTGAAATCGCCCCCAAATCTAAGATCTTCAAGCCCTAGATCAAAACTTTCATTTTTAAGAGGAAGGGGATGATGAATGGTGGTGGTTGACTGGTCAAAATCGTGGTTAAAGGTGTTTTTTCAGTATCTCGCCGTCAGCGGGGTCTTCGGCGCCGTCAGCGAGCTCTATTGAATTAATATCCTAAGTCTCGGGAAAAGTCCGTCATTGGCGGCGTCGAGGGCGCTGTCGGCGAGCTCTATTGAATTGGTTCAATTTCCAGATTTTTGCGATTTTGATCAATTTCAAGCCTCAACGACATATGTTCAATCATTATAGACGTAATTTTAAGTGATTAAATGATGTACTAACACAAATAAACATTCATAACACAAAACATCACAATTATATATAAATTCCAACGGTTACAATACACGACACACCTAAGTTTGGTATTCTCTCAATCTTAATACATCAATTCAGCATCGCAATCCAAGCCACAACACTCAAAATGGTGAAAAAAAAATATTCTATGCTTAATCTCAACTATATAGAGATCTAAAAGCAAAATTCTAAAGCAAAGCAAACACAAAGTTAAAACCAAATTATACACATAGACATACAGGTAGCAAGGTAAATCTACTATTCTTCAGATTCAATGCTTAATTCTCCTCTGAGATCACTCATTGATTGAACATGAACGAAGAGATTATAGAAGGGTTGGTATGGAAATTCTTTAGTAGATTCCTCTTTTATCAATTTTATCTTTCTCATCAATCGTATCAAACTATCTTTGATATGCCCAGAGTGAGCAAATTGTTCTTTCATCCTCTAGTCTATATGATCGAAAAAATCAGAGATATTGTTAATTACATTCATAACATTTTGTACCTCTTTCTCCAATTTCTTGATTCTGTGCAGAATCACTAGTGTCTTGTCCGGAACTAAATGTTGAATAGGTAGTGAATTATGAGATGATTGATCCACCATAATAGCCATATCATTTTCATCTTCATTGGCAAGAAATATCTCAGTTGGGTCCAAATACTTCCAAGGTAGAAGTACCTTTTCCTAATTTTCATAAGATACTTGGAACTGACTGCAAAGTAAGAAAATTGTTGAAGGATGTCCAAGCCCATAAGTTGATCCATGAATGATCGGGCCCAAAATAGACTTCACAATTATAGATCAAATATCGATCGACAGTCTCATTTAGATGTAGTGATTCAGAATAGCACTTTCCTTAGTAACTTTACCGATCCTCATCGTCGGTAATAGTTTTGCAGAAATGAAGTTGTGCCAGTGTTTCAAAATGGGGTTTAGAAGTGTCGTAGAAAAACCAACATACTCATTTTCCCTCATTTCTCAGTCTTAAGTTTCGTCCGTTAAATATTGGTAGATCTCATTCATAAGGTTTCTTATCGGGATGAAGTTGGAATAATGGCAGACAGGAACATTCTCGATCATGTATAACTCATTAATCTATGCACGAGTAAAAGTTATCCATCTACCTCAAACATAGATAACTCCCTGGTTGATTCCATGCAAATTAACATAAAATTCCTTCACCACAGGAACAACTACGATGGTTGTAGTGTAGCACAACACTTCCCATCTTCATCGCACAATCATCTCTTCAATTGCCGTCGATGGATTATTCAATCCTTTATTCATGAATCCTTTTTTCTTGATTAATCTCTTCTTTGTCAGCACTTTACTGAAGTTTCATTGCGTCTCAGCACTAAACACTTTCTCCGGTTAAACACAATCTATTGTTTTTAGAAGAATCAGACGCTATAGGGACGAATTTGGTGGAGTTTCACTTCGTTTTTTGGGGAAATACAAATTTAGGAATCGAATTTTGAAGTTTAAAAGGAGTAACTCCCGCCTAAAACTGCCAAAAATTGTCTATTCAAACTTCAGAAACCGCCATCCTGCCGGTCTCACCGTCGGCAATGTCAATGGCGCCGTTGACAAGTCTTTAGAATTTAATTGCTTGGGCTCTCAGGAAAAACCCACCGTCGACGGCGTTGAGGGTATCATCGGCGCCCAAGTCAAAAATTGCACAGTTTTGCTCTGGTTCGAATGCATTCCAATTTTTTTATGGACTAATTTTTATGATGATTCAAGGGTAAATATGAGTAGTAGAGTTCAATACTACCACAAACTAATGATAATTTCAAATAACACTACTATACTTGCAATAGAAATAAAGATAACTATGGGTTGCCTCCCATAAAGCGCTTGGTTTAACGTTTTCAGCCTGACCTATTCATGTATTATTGAGGTTGACTGATCATTAAAACCTCTTTAAAATTTTGATCTTTTACCTTCAAAATATGGTTTTAATCTGTGTCCATTTACATTAAATATATTCCCAATCTTTTGATCTTTAATTTCAAAAGATCCGTAAGTATAAACTTGAGTCACAATAAAGGGTCCTAACCAACGAGACTTAAATTTCCCAGGGAATAATTTCAGCCTTGTATTGTAGAGTAAAACTTCTTATTCTGGTTCAAAGTTCTTCTGGTTAATCTTCTGATCATGCCATAACTTTAGTTTTTCCTTAAAAATTATGTCGTTATCATAAGATTCATTTCTTAATTCTTCCAATTCATTCAATTGTAACAATCTCTTCTCTCAAGCATCTTTCAAATTATAATTGAATTTCTTAATCACCCAATATGCTTTATGCTCCAATTCTACTGGTAAGTGACAAGTCTTTCAAAAAATCAGCCTGTAAGGAGTCATTCCAATAGGAGTTTTGTAAGTAGTCCTGTAAGCCCATAATGCAGTATTGAGTCTAATGGACCAATCTATTCTACTAGGGTTTACAGTTTTCTCAAGTATTTGTTTAATCTCTCTATTATAAACTTCAGCTAACTAACTGGTTTGAGTGTGATAGGAAGTAAAGATTCTATGAATAATATTAAACTTTTCTGCCAATCTCTGAATGTATTTATTCCTAAAATGGGATCGTCCGTCAGTGATAATCATTCTCAGCATTCCGTATCTAGTGAAAAAATTTTTCATTAAAAATTTTGAAACACTTTTAGCATCACAACGAGGTAAAGCTTGTGCTTCAATCCACTTTGAAACGTAGTCTACTACAATTAATATGTTTAAATTCCCAAATGAAGGAATAAATGGTCCTATGAAATCTAATCCCCAAACATCAAAGATCTCAAGTTCTAACATGAAATTCAGAGGCATTTCATTTTATCTAGATATATTGCCTACTTGTTGGCATCGATCACAAGTTTTTATGTATCTGTAAACATCTCTAAAGAGAGTAGGCCAACAGAATCCAACTTGTAAAATTTTATAAGCAGTTTTATCAATCCCAAAATGTCCTCCAAATTCAGAATCATGACATTTCTGAATGATTAGCTCAGTTTCTTCATAAGGTACACATCTTCTCATAATAAGATCCTTACATTATTTATATAAATAAGGCTCATCCCAAAAATATGCTTTCGCATCATGAATGAATTTTCTTTGTTGTTGCAATGTCAGCATAGGTGGCAAAATATCACTTACAATATAATTAACAATATCAGCATAACATGGTATTTTCCACTCATTAATATTATAAAGTTGTTCATCAGGGAAACTGTATGTAATTTCATTGTCAGTGTCAGATAATTCATGATTTTCTAATCTTGACAAATGATCAGCAATTTGATTATTAGTTCCATTTCTATCAATAACAACAAGATCAAATTCTTGCATCAAAAGTATCCATCTAATTAACCTTGATTTGACATCCTTATTTTGCATCAGATATTTAATAGCAGAGTCATCAGTGTGCACAACACATTTAGTCCCAATTAAATAACATCTAAATTTGTCTAAAGCATACACAATGGCCAGTAACTCTTTTTCAATAACAATATAATTAATTTGAGCATCATTAAGAGTTTTACTAGCGTAGTATATAACTTAAAAAAAAATTTCATACCTTTGTCCAGAACAACTCCAATAGCATAATCGTTATCATCACACATCAATTCAAATGGTTTCTCCCAGTTAGGTGAAACTATAATGGGGGCTATGATTAATTTTTCTTTTAATAACTCAAAGACATGTAAACAATTTTCAGTAAATTCAAATTTCTTGTCCTCTTCTAAAAGTTGGCATAGAGGTTTAGTAATTTTTGGAAAATCTTTAATAAAACGCCTGTAAAAACCAACATGTCCAAGAAAACTCCTAACCTCTCTTACATTAGTAGGAAATGTTAATTTAGATATAACTTGAATTTTTGCAGGGTCTGCATCCATACCATTTTCCAAAATTTTATGCTCTAACACAATTCCTCCTGCAACCATAAATTGACATTTCTCCCGATTTAGAACTAAATTTGTTCTTTCGCATAACTCCAAAACTTTTTTAAGATAATTTAAGCATGCGTCAAATGATGTTCCAAATATAGAGAAATCATCCATAAATACTTCCAATCCGTCGTCAATTAACTTACTAAATATAGACATCATACATCTCTGGAATGTTGCAGGTGCATTACATAATCCGAAAGGCATTCTTCGAAAAAAAAAGTTTCAAAAGAACTAGTAAATGTTGACTTCTCTTGATCCTCAGAAGCAATATGAATTTGATGGTAACCAGTATATCCATCTAAAAAATAAAAATATTTGTGCCCAACAAGTCTATATACTATTTGGTCTAAAAATGGTAAAGGGAAGTGATCATTTCTACTAACAGTGTTTAATTTTCTATAATCAATGCAAATACGCCACCCATTAACTTGTCTGATAGGTATTAATTCATTATTCTCTTTTGTTTCAACAGTCACTCCTCATTTCTTAGGAACACAATGAATCAGACTTACCCAAGTACTGTCTGAAATATGATATATAATTCCAGTGTCCAACCATTTCAAAATTTTCTTCTTGACTACTTCTTTCATCATTGGGTTTAATCTCCTTTGTGGATCAACTCTTGGTTTATATTGTTCATCTAGTATAATTCTATGTATACAGATCAAAGGACTGCTTCCCTTAATATCAGCTAAGTTCCAACCAAACACTTTCTTATATCTTTTTAATGTATCAAAAGGTCTTTGCTCTTGCAAATCATTTAATTCTAAAGATATAATAATAGGTAGTGTAGATGAGTCTCCCAGAAACACATACTTCAAGTGGTTAGACAATATTTTCAACTCAAGTTCAGGTGGTTTTATAATTGACAGAACTAGATTCTCATCAGCATTTTCAGTAATATTCAACATCGCAAATCTTTCCTGAACATAATCTAATTCTTCATTTTTTATTTCATCAAAAATAACTTTGTCATTATCTTCAAATTGTTCTTTCTCTTCAAAATGTTTTTTAAAATGCTTGTTCAACAGATGTTCACTAATTTTCATGCAAAAACATTCGTTATCTTTTTCAACAGCAGGGCATTTCATAGATTTCACAATGTTAAAAGTCACTTCTTGATCGTTAACTCTCATAGATAATTCTCCCTTTTGAACATCTATCATAGCTTTTCAAGTAGCTGAAAAAGGTCTCCCTAAAATGATAGGTATTTCTTTATCTTCCTCCATATCTAAAACAATGAAATCCACAAGAAAGATAAATTTATCACCTTTTACTAACACATCTTCTATAACTCCCTTAGGATATGTAATTGAACGATCCGCTAACTGAAGAGTTACAGAAGTAGGTGAAACTTCTCCTAATCCTAATCTTTTGAAGATTGATAGAGGCATAAGATTAATGGTGGCTCCCAAATCACATAAAGCTCTTCCATAAAATTTTTCACTGATAGCCCACGGTATAGTGAAACTGCATGAATCTCTTAATTTTTCAGGAAGCTTTTTTTGAATAATTGCACTACACTCTTCGCTAAGTGCAACAATCTCATTTTCAATGAACTTCATTTTCTTATTCAAAATATCTTTCATAAACTTCACATAATTGGTCATTTGCTCTAAAGCTTCTACGAAGGGAATATTTACCGTTAATTTCTTAAGAATTTCTAAAAACTTGGAAAATTGTTTATTCTCTTTGTGCTGCTTCAATCTTTGAGGAAACGGTAGTAGAGGTTTCTCCACAGTAATTTTCATTGGTGTAAGTGGATATTCTAAATCTGGGTAGTCATGATCATTTTCTTTATCTGTATCCACTTTCTCTTTTTCAATTTTCGTTTCTTTCTGCACTCTTGTTTCCAATTCTTTTCCACTTCGTAATTGTATCGCTTTTATCTATTCTTTTCGTTGATCTTTAGGATTTGGTTCCACAGTACTAGAAAAAGTTCCCAATGTTTGGTTACTAAGCACAGTAGCGATATGCCCAAATTGATTTTTAATATTCTTAATAGTAGTTCTTTGATTTTTTATATGATTTCCTTGAATTTGTAATTGATTTCCTTGATTCTGCAATTGTTGACCCATGTTTAATATCATCTTTTCCATAGACAACTTCTTTTCCTTAAATTTAGTGTTACTGTTAAATCATGGAGGATAAGAAGGTTTATAATTAACATTTCCTTGATTGGATCAATTTCCTAATGGGTTCACTGGGTTGTATGCCCATTGTTTATTTGTAGAAGAATTGTTATTCCAATTAAAATTTGGATGATTCTTCCAACCTGAGTTATAATAGTTCAAATAAGGATTTTTAGGTCTATTATTAATAGCATTTAAAGTCTCATACGAAGGTTGAACATCCACAAATTGCCCAGATGAATTCTTTTCCATCATAGTAGGTGTTGGAGAATAATTCATTCCGTAATGATCTAATTTCTTTGATATTGCAGCAATCTGCGAAGCTAACATAAATATTGCATCAGAATCGTGGATACTATCTACTCTTTTAGGATTTACCCTTTTAGAGGGCCATTAAAAATTGTTGGTAGTCATCTCTTTTATTAACAAATAAGCCTCATCAAAAGGTTTTGACATTAAAGAACCACCAACCGCAGCCTCTATAATCAATCTAAGTGATCCCACTAATCCATTATAAAAAGTTTGAATTATCAACCAATCTGGCAACGAATGATGAGGGAACTTTCTAATAAGATCTTTAAATCTCTCCCAAGCTTCATGTATCAACTCTTCATAAAACTGACAAAATGATGTTATGTCATTTCTAAGTTTAGCAGTTTTGGATTTAAAGAAATATTTGGATAGAAATTTCTGTGACAGTTCTCCCCAAAGTCTAATAGATTCAGGTGCTAACGAATTTAACCACATCTTAGCCTTATCCATAAGTGAAAAAGGAAAAATTCTAAGTCTGACAGCATCGTTTGAAACTTTGTCATATTTAAAGGTAGCATAAAGTTCTAAAAAACTAGTTATGTGTAAATTGGATCTTCATTTGGTGTACCTCTGAATTGATTGTTTTGTACCATTTGGATAATAGCATGTTTAAACTCAAATGAATTAGCAGCTACATCAGGATTTTGGATAGATAAGTGAATTTCATCGGTTGTAGGATTTGCATAATCTCGTAGAGGTCTAGGTTGGTGTTCTTTTTCTATTCCTTGATTGCTTACGTTGTTTTCCATTGTGTCAGGATTTCTAAGTTCTCTTCTTAGTCTTCTAATTCTTGTAACAGTGCGTTCTAATTTCGAATGTAGGGTATAAGATTTTCAGGTCCAAATTTACGCATACAATTGAAATCAATTCACAGAAAAACAATTAACTAAATATGAAAATAAGTTGCAATTCCAGTAAAAATTTTGTAATAGTCTTAATTTGTCTGTTACTCTAATTATGATTCTTGGTTACTCCCCAGCAACAGCGCCAAAAACTTGACAGCGACTTTATATATGCTTAAAAATACAAGAATTTAATATTGCTGCTAGAAGACTTAATTCATCGACAACAATACCAAAATCTTGACAACGGTTATAGATTTGATAAAGATTTATATATAGAATATTCAATAATGGTAAAGTCACACTTATCAACGCAAGTATACGTATCACTCAAGTAATACAGGGCTCTAATGGAGTCCTAGATATCAATCCCACAGGGAGTAATATTAGAGGATACAAACTAAGATTTTAGAAAATCAATACTTAATCACAACAATATAATTCAAATTGTTTATCTGTCACTAATAGGAAATTGAAATAAATATGTAATTTTAATAACTCTTAAATAACTAATTCTACTGATAAAGTTTCTAATGTGAAATTCAATATATAAGAAAACATCCTTTTCTTGTCAAGAAATTATAGTGAATGGATAAAGTGAATCAATTCAAATTGGATTGTGCCAAATAGAAGCATACTTATTCTCTACCCTTTGGTCCAGACATAAAGAACATTGACTAATCCTATGCTTGGTTACTAAATCTGCGGCTAGGCTGGGAAGATACCGACTCTCACTTTGGAGCTCCCATGTTCCCCTCGCCTGAGGGCTAACATCTATACTTCAACACCCAAATGATATGACCAAATTGAGTATTTTAGTCTGTCACTCTAAAATCTCCAATGATAGGACCAAATTGAGTATTTTAGTCTGTCACTCTAAAATCTCCAATTCTACGCCCGATAATTTTATTTTCCTATTTATTTGCACCCAACTTCCAAGGGCTTTGACCTCCTTGAATCTTGGATGTAATCTTCACTTTAATTGTAAAGCTCAACATATTTTAACAAATCAATTGGCCAGATTGAAAGTAAATTAAGATCAAAGTGAAAAGATCATCACAACTTTTTTAACATTTTCAATGCTCAACCAACTTAAATCACCATTTCACAAATCTCAAGATAAAGAGAAAGACAGATAAAATTACTCAAAACTCATGGGGAAGATATGACAAAGTTGGGAATTTATATATAAAAGCAAAGTCATACAAACTACAACAAGTAAATAACACTTATCTATAATGCCTCCCTAAGAAAACTCATAGAAGTTCCTCTGAATCTCTTCATTTCTTTACGACACACATAATTCTTCTTCGAAACAGAAAGGAGAAAGAAATCTCTCACTTTCCCTCCACTTTTACAATCTCTTGAAGAATTCCTCACAATCTAACTCTAAATGAAACTCTCTACACACCCCCAACATTTAACTCATTTCTCTATTTTTGGCCAAAAGCTTCTTTTAAAGTTGTAGAAGAGTTTTCCCAATAGTTGCCTAAGCATCCCTCGAAAAGTCGTCCACATTCATTGCACCTGTTGAGATAACTGCCGATCTCACCATCGGTGGACTCGAGGGCGTTATCGTCGGGTCTTATAAATTATTTGATCTGGAGTCTTGGGAAATTCTCACCGTCGGCGCCGTTGGGCTTGCCGTCGACGCCCTAGTTCAAATCTTCATATTTTGGTCCTTTTCGCTCCAAATTCGCTCCTTTTTGCATATTTTTTCTCCAATGACCATAATTCATCATACCTGTAATAAAACATCAAAAATAACTTTCTTTAAAGTGCAATATCATCAAAAATAATATAAAATAGGTATGAAAATTTCAACATATTTTCCTTTGGTTAACGATCTAAACTCTAAACCCAATTGGAAAAAAAATATAGTTTGTCACCCTAGAAACATCAATTCTACGCCCATCAAAACTTATCTGTCTATCTATTTGCACTCCCCCTTAGGTGGTCACAATGGCTTTGCCCAGAATGAAGTGTGACACTCACTAGTTGGGTGAAATCATAGCCCTCCCGAGCTTTATGTTTCTCAACAGATTTTAACCTCCAAGTGGCCAATTTGTAAAGTCAATGAAGAATCGGTGAAAATACCATCACAATTTTTAGACTAAAAATAAGTATTTAAATCATACCCATCCCACAAGATTAATTAATATATGCAAGGAAAAAAGAAAATGGAACTACTCAGAATTCATGGAGAATAAACAAAAACACATGATTTGCATTGAAATACAAGTCTTACAATAAATACTTAAACACAAATACAAAGTACCTTATGTCTTCTCCCTAAGCAAATTTTTGGAGTTTTTAACACTATGCTTTTAAAAACTTAATTTGTTGATTTGAAATAGTGGGTTTAAATGAAACTTTCTACAATTTTACCTCATGAATGTCATATTGTAACTTAGAAGAAATTCTACTAAATTATACTAAGACTAGGGTGTAAGAATACTTTGTATAGAAATTTGGAATTCTGATTTTCTATCGACTTCAAAAATTATTGAAATTTATTAAACTAATGATTCATAAAAAGTATCAAAACATAACCTAAGCACTCTATTTAAAATATTTAACTAATACTTTTTAAATAAAAATAAGCTTAGGATTGCACCCAAGTTTTTTCCTTTAATAGATCTAAGTGAAACCCAATTTTTGAATAGACTTCTCCTCAAGCTTCTCCTCACATTTTATCTTTTTTTATATAGTATAATTTTCAATCCTTCATATTTTTATTTGAGAATTATTGTATATGGATTGGCCTTTAAGGATTTTGAATTTCACTTTTCTCCTCTTAAAGTTAAAAACACATTTCTTTCCTTCACTTTAAAATAGTAAGTATTAGTTTGAAATAATTTTCAATAGAGGCTCAATTCATGAAAAATGTAAATCTTAGAATTTTAGTTTTTCAAAAAAATAACTCTTTTCTACAATAAATAGTAAAATCATTTTCCTACTTGTCTTCTACAAAGTACCTTAACTCTAGAACAATTCTCTTTACACAGAATTCCAATTAATTATTTTATATCAATCCTAAAATCAGAATTGTAGTAATATAAAGGCAACACCACATACCACAAATCATTTTAAAGTGATATCAGTTTTGCATGTAAGCTACTAAGGACAAATAAAGTTAAGCTTTTAAAGAATTTTTCTCCCCCCAAACTTGATTTTTAACATGTATAAGATGAAGGAAGAAAAATAACTCAGAAGTACAATCTACTACATGTGTCTATCAGAAGCATTTACCAATATACATCATGACATAACAGTATGTAGCAAAAAGTAAATCTAAACTAACATCTCTAAGATGAAATTAAACTACAGAAAGGTCTAAATAACATCAGTACATTTGTCTAAAAATATTATAAATATTACAACAGGGATAAAAAAAATATCCAGTATAATAAATATAAAGAAAATACATCAACATCACAGTGGAAGTACAAGGAAAACTAGAGATATTGAAAAATCCTAAGAAATCAAATCTAATCCTCTTCAAACAACACATAAATCAGATCACTCCACAACTATAATGAACACAATACACCACAAACAAACATAACTCACAAACACACTAACACAGATAACTACCTTTGGTTGCCTCCCAAAAAGTGATTGGTTTAACGTCGTCAGCCGGATGAATTATGTTTGCATACCATGGAATGTGTCATTCAGTAATTTTAAATAGTTACTTTCTCTTGCTAATCTCTTCATCCAAATCCAACTCTATTGGTTTAACTTTATGTGCTCTCAAAAATGGTTATAATGAAGATGATTATTCAAATCCATACAAAAAAAAAAACATCATCATTTACATCAGAAGGGTACTTCATAGTTTTTAACATAGTTAAAATGACCTTCTGATCATTCATGTGCATAGTCAACTCTTCTTTTTGAACATCGGTCATGGCATGACTGGTGGTTAGGAATGGTCTGCCCAATATGATAGGAATTTCCTTATCTTTCTCCATCTCCAGCACAATGAAATCAACAGGGAAGATAAAATTATCCGCTTTCACTAGGACATTCTCTATAACCCATCTTAGACAAGTGATAGATCGATCGAAAAGTTTAGGATTACCGTGGTAGGTGCCACCTCTCCTAAACCTAATCGTTTAAAAAAGAATAAAGGCATGTTATTAATACTTGCTCCAAGATCACATAATGCCATTTAAAAAAAAAAGTTCTTCAATTGTGCAAGGGATAGTAAAACTCCATAGACCCTTAAGCTTCAGAGGAAGTTTCTTCTGTATAATATCACTGCATTCCTCACTAAGAGCTAAAATTTCATAATCCTCAAAATTTCTCTTTTTGTTAAGAATATCCTTCATAAACTTTGCATAATTGGGCATTTTCTCTATCACCTTGACAAAAGGAATGTTTATTTCTTAAATAATTCTATAAATCTTGAGAATTGTTGGTCTAACTTTTGTTTTGGATTATCTGAGTTAGGAAGAATCCCAAAAATTCTCAATTTTATTGTATTATTAGATTGAATCGTGGCTTGCATCTATCTAAATCATTAGATTCTATATAAAATGGACCCAATATTTGGTAGATCATTCTTTGTCTGTTTGAACTTGCTGAAAACTAGGGCAGTTAACTCCTAGGTTCCTTCATGCAAAACCCTTAAATAGAAGGCTTTAATGAACCTAAAGCTACACAGAGATGACTTAACTCAATTAATAGTAACTTAATCATTCTATAGACCAAAGTATACATTATTTTGCAATGATTTAGAGGATTCAGTTGCATGGGTTATCAGGCTCAAAGTAAAGTATCTTCACACCCTTCGTAAGGTAAGATATAACTCATCTTCTATTAGATAATCATCTCCACCAAAATTCAAGCTTTATTCAGTCATTATTTCCATTCCAGCTAGTCTAAGTAAGAGGAAACAATTTTCAGGTGTTTGATGGATTCAACTAAGCTCAACGGTTCTCCTCTTATATAAGTTTTAAAAAGTTCTTTTACTTATATGAATTGACCTTATCCATGGTTCTATCATCATAAAGTTATGTGATTTATTGTCATCAATTAGCATTAAACCCCCTAGATGGCTAGGAAGTGCCATGGGTCACTAGATAGGTACTTTACCAAGTTATTGTTAGAAAATTCACATTAGATGCATGAACTAATAATAAAACATTTAGACATGGTACTAACACATGATTAATGACCATATCATGAGCCAATCTTGTCATGGCAGTTGGCACAGAGTCTTAATTAATTGCCACAATTAATTTCATTAGGCAATAATTCCAATTCTTTGACCTTTTAAATTAGTCTGAATGAGACGTGTTTCCCCATTTAACCAAATTTACCTATAGGCTATAAAGCATGGTCAAATGAACTAGTCTATTCAGTACCAACATTCTAACATCCTATGCACAATTCACACCAAATGTATTATTTTAACTTTGACCATTTCAATTTGTTCAACAAAATTGCAATATGCGTTTGAATTTGAAACTCTTCATAGTGGAATCACCGAAAGCTCCAGTGATTAAAAAACTATATATTAGAAAGAAAAATAAAAAAAAAAAACGCAGCTTTTTATAAAATATTCATAATACTGAAATCTCCGAAAGCTCCAGTCTTTAAAAATAAATCAGATTAAATGCTGTCCTTTTCCATCTTGCAGGAGGCGTCTTTTGCTGCACCAAGAAGGATGTGTCCTCACATTCATTGCCTACTTTTAACACGCTTATCCCCCACTTATACTGTTCCCCGGGGATAACTATGCAAAGTTTAATCATCAAATCTTCTCCTATCTGGTACTAAACTTGTTCCGCAGGAGCAAATGAGCATAAGCATTATATATGGCCGAGAAAACAGAAAGAAGTTCATGTCAAACCTTCCATTCAACTATTGCACTTCACATCTGCAAAGTGAGATCAGCATCCCTTTACAATTTGTGAGATGGTACAGGTAAGCAAATCACTCTGTAGCTGAATTATTCTGTTTTAAAACTTATGTTAAGTTCATGGATTCTTACTAGCTTTGGTTTGAGAAATAGCAAAAGGTTGTTGTAAAGGTTCTTGCCATGAATGATGAGAAGACGAAGCAGAAAGCCATAGAAGCTGTGGCTGATATCTATGGTATTTTCCCTATACATGACTTTGAATCTGATTAAGCTTTCCTTTGGTAGAAAATTATGTGGTTATACTTTCTAAAAT
>NEWO01000227.1:345607-408506 GCA_003013225.1 Phalaenopsis aphrodite
ACTTAATGATTATGGCTTGGCTTTTAAACATTAATACATTATTAATAATAATTTAATTACTTATATTTTCATGATTATGGCTTGGCTTTTAATCCCTTTACAATTTGTGATTGTATAGGAAAGCTGTGGTATTTTCCCTATACATGACTTTGAATCTGATTAAGCTTTCCTTTGGTAGAAAATTATGTGGTTATACTTTCTAAAATTGTACCAGCCTAATTTCTGTCATGAAATTCTCATAAATAGAAATTCTTAATCTAGTAGATGGAGATCTGGTGGATATTAGTCAGAAATCCAGATTTTAAGAGAAAAAGTGTTCCTTCAGATTTTAAATAGAGATAATATTCCAAAAGCAAAAACTGAGTCCTGATAAGTCTGGTAGCAGAGTCAAATAAGCAAAAGCTGGCAACAAAAAAGAAGCCCCAAATTTCTCCACAATAAGTAAATAAGAAATTTAAATCATCAACCAGATTTAGAAGTCATTTTTCCATGATATTTCAACTGTGAAGCATTCTTGTTTTTTTTTTTTCTTTTTTGTCATGAAATGATGAATAATGCTTAGATGAGAGATATCCAAATTACTTGATCCAGTGAAAAACTAATGCGAGGTAGGCTCTTTTATATAATTTTTTTGTATTTCAGAATTAAAATTATGTTTTTTTTGTACTGTAAGAGTTTAACTAGTTTTCCCAATTATTTCCCTTTAAATTCTTTTTCAATAATAGCTCCAAGTACTGTAATGAGATTAGCATCATATAATGGAGATGAATCATGGAAAATAACAATATATCATTAAGTCATGCTTGGAACAAGAAAATTTGCATGATTAAACCATTAAACTTATTCTTAATTTGTGCTTTACATCATTATATCAACTACTTTTATTAATCAGGGATTGACTCCATAGCTGCTGATCTCAAGGAGCAGAAACTGACTGTCATTGGTGAGATGGACTCAGTAGCAATCGCGAAGAAGCTGAGGAAAATAGGGAAGGTTGACATCATATCCGTTGGACCAGCTAAAGAGGAAAAGAAAGAAGAGAAGAAGGAGGAGAAGAAGGAGGAGAAGAAGGAAGAGAAGAAGGAGGAGAAAAAGGAAGAGAAGAAATAATTTTGGTCTGCTTATTAAAGCCATGTAGTAAATGTCCCCTATGAGTGGCAAGAAATATCTTATAAAACTACATGACTTCATGTAGGTATTCAAAATTATAATGGAATTTGGTCAGATTTCTTGTAGGATATCATGTGTCCTTATTATATTTGCCTGATTATAGAACAGTTGTAGGCAGAGACAATTTTGCTCATCATTAAAAAATAGCTTATTATTATAAATTTAGGTTAAACACGTGTGCTTAATTTAATTTTATTTTTTCATAGTTAGATCACTAAAATTTTTAAGTGTTTAATTACTGGTTAGCAATAGCACATCATGCTATTATATACACCCCTAAGGTTGGCTTGATTGAAGGAGCGGCAAGAGGACAAGCTTGTTAAGATGAGCTTAGGAAAAATTCATTAGGATAGGTTCAAGATATTTGCTAGCCCTGTCTATAGATGTGCTCACTAGCATAAGACTAGAACGGACTTGCTGGCTAGGTTCAGTAAGATTCATTAATTTGGCTCCAACAAAACTCACAAAATGGAGTTTGAAGCACCTTCCATAGATATTAGGCAAACTCAGATGTTGACTTGAGAGGAAATATTTACTATTCTTGAGGTAGAACTGAATCAAGTTCTTTGTCATACTTGCCAGATCCATCTTGTACATGCAACTTTCTATGTCTGAAGAAGCCACTCAGCACATTTATTATAATGGATGACTTTTAGAGTGATTATTGGCTCAAAATGAATATGAGAATTTAGTTTTTTGTCTTATAATTTGATTAAGTTTTTTTTTTTTTTTTTGAAAATGTGAGGGTTATAACAATTCGGCGAAATACCAAGATTGGTCCAATTTGGGTCAGTTTGGGTTAGTTTGGATGATCAACTTGGGGAATGAACTTAGGTGGCTTAAATGGCTAGATTTAATGGTGAAAGGATAGATTAGGATATTAAATTATGAACTAGAATACATGGCAGGAACTTGAGCCTTTAGAGAGATTTTCTTCAAAAGAAGCCCAAGTTTAGGCTACGTTAAGCTAGTTTAGGCTAATTTGAGAGATATATTTAGTTAATTAAGTGATATAGATAGGGGAAATGTTGATGAATGAATAATTTAGGACTTGTACTTTTGATCTGAAACAGTTGATGGATTTTTGTAGGAAAAATATTTGTAGTTTTTCAAGTAGCTTGGTAATGAGATACATGATGCTTAAGGACTAAGTTTGAAGGCTTAGGTGGAAGGTGGATGTGATTAATTTTTATTTAAAATATGGATTATGGTGTGAGAGTTATTAAGAAGATATTTTGAGATATTTAGAAAGTACTTATAAGATAACTAGCCAATCCCGTCAGGAAGAGGTCAAGCTATGCCACCATGTACTAACACAAAGAGAAAGAAAAATGTAAACTAATTTAATTAATCCTAAAACTTAAAAATTTTATTACATACCAGCTATATTTATATGGATTTGATTAATTATAATTTAAAATAAGAAGATGAAAGCTTTGGAGGGAAAAATGGGAGGACATTACTGAATGGTGGAGCTAATCAGCTTCATAATTTTATTTTTCATTTTTTTATTAAATATATAACCAATATATTCCTCAAATTTTAAAATATTAAATTTCCAGAACCTAAATTTAAGATTTAAAAAATAAAATCTTAATTTTAATTATTTCTTTTTATTGGGCTCTTGTGATGAGCTTTGGCTCTTTAATAGGCATTTTCTTAGGCTTTGCTTGGGATTTTATACTCTGACCATTTAATTCATATGGATATCTATATAATGTGATAAGTCAACCAAACTAATTTTCTTCATAGAATTTAATTTCAAGAAGTTATTTATCCAACATAAGACTAGAGTTTCCAATTCAACACGTGTCAGACATGTGTCATCAATAAATGATTTATCATTATAATGAACTAAAAAATGATACTATATAACTAGTTCAATGGGTGGTTTATCTATATTGATTTATTCTTCTAATGAACAAAAAATGATACTAAATAATGTCGTGCTTGTAATACCATATCTCTAATGGGTTAACAATGCTCAAGGTGAATGTAAATCAAAATATAGCCATATTCCTTATACTCTTTTACTTAATGATTATGGCTTGGCTTTTAAACATTAATACATTATTAATAATAATTTAATTACTTATATTTTCATGAAGGCTCTAAAAGTCATTAGAAAATGAGAATATTACATTAACATTTGCATGAAATAGTAAGTTTGCAATATTAATTAGACAAATAACATTTTGCCCATAAAATATTTAATAAAAGGATTTATTTATAGTTCTAAGGATGGTTTTAATAAAATTCAAAATTTCACAAATGTAAATTTTAAATTACTAATTTTTTTTTATGACCAAACCTATAAATTTTTTAAAGTGTGGTTAGCCATTTTAGCATGACTGTTAATTTGGGAATGAAAAATAAAAGAAATTTTAATTTGGTGCCTAATAATTTTCATAAATTTTTTTTAAAAATATGATGCAAACATAACAGCTCTAGCATAAATAATAGGTGATAGGAGACCATAGAGTCACACAATTCCATTTAAAAATAATTTATCTATCTGTGAAGCATCATTTATTTTGGCATGGACAAAAAAAAAACCATGATATCAACTTCCCCAAAAACCCTATCATGACCAAAAGTTGTCCATAATGGTCCAAAAATAAAATCCATCAATTATTCTTCCTAGAAGCTATAAGAAACAAGTAGTTAGGTGTATTTTCTAACCCTTTACTCAGTAATTAAAACCTATTTACAAAGTAAATATTCAACCACTAATTTTTGAACAATCTTTTTTATTTTAATTTATTAAACATTTGGTTTTATTTTTCTCAAAATAACTAGCAATTCTTCTATAATACAACTTAGAGTTGATAAATTCCAAAGAGAAGATCAAGGAATATGTAGTTTTTTTTCTTATCTAAATACATATATTTATAACTGAGAATGTCCCATACAAAATTATATTTTTGTTTAAGTAATAATGGTTAAACAAGTGAAAATATGGATACACAATGTAGTCAACATTAATTGAATCAAACTAAGAATATTTCAGTAATAAAAAAAGAAATAATTAAGCTTAATTTAGATAAAGCATCAATAAGTTTATTTTTAATTCTAGGCTTATGCTTGGTAACAAAGAAGTAGTCTTGTAAAAATTTAACTCATTTGGCATGCCTATTATGCAATTTTTGTGGAGTACCAATGAATTTTAAGGCATGATGATCGTAACTAAAAATAATTTCTTTGTGCATAAGATGGTGTCACCAATGTCTTAAGAATTGATTTACAACATAAGACTCCCTTTAATAGGTAGAATGTTATTGGTTGCCTCATTTAGATTTTCACTAAAGTACTCCTTAAGATGATTTTATTCACTCAAAAAAATTTTAATCCTAATTCTAGATGTATCATAGGTTATTTCAAACGCCTTACATACATCTAAAAGCATAAGGACTAGGATAGAAGCAATAAACATTAATTTGGTCTTAAGACCTTTTCGTGCCTTCAAAATTCAAAAATGTTTTTTTTCAAGTTTAATATATCAATAAATAGGGTAAATTTTGTGCTAATGTTTTTAAAAAATCATCTATGGAGGGTCACAAAACTATAAAAGGTTCTAACTTTAGTAAAACTCTCAGAAGAAGGCCATTCTAGGATTGATTTTTAACTTTGGAATGCTTAGATTATATACCAGTAATTGATCCAATAAATTTTAAGTAAATCACTTTAATTAAAAAAAGGCATACACACGCACACTTTATTAAATTAATGTACAATTTTATTATCTAGCTGTTGCAAAGACTTATTGAAGGTGATATGAATGTTCATTTTAACATGAATGAAAATAATAATACCATTAAAATACATTACAAAACTCGTGAATATAATAGGGGCACTTAAATTTTCCAAGGGCATAAAAGCAATTCTTAAAGTCTATATGGGGCCTTAAAGCAATTTTTCACTCAGCTCTGGACCAACTTTGGATAGGATGATAATCACTTTTAGGATAATCTTCAAAAAATAAATTTTCTTTTGTTATTAATTAAAATACATTAAATCAAGGAATAAGAAATATGTAATTGATGGTAATTTTAATTATTATTTGACTATTAATACCCATTTCTTGAGATCAATTTTTCTTAGGAGTTAATAAATTTAGGATTGTACAAGGAGTACTAATGCACAAAAAATACATGCATTTTTAGACTTATATTTTAAACTTATTTTTTTGTGGTATTACACTTTAAAGGAAAATATTTTATAATTTTTTAGCTTCAGGTACAAGAAACAGAGTTTTAGTGGAAAGAAGAAAAAACGGTGCAATTTGGAGCTAAAATGAGCAAAAAAGAAAATTCTGGCCTGACACATTTTGATATGTCTTTCTATGCTTAATCTACTTCTCACTTATCACATATTTTTGAATGAAATTACACTTTAAAGAAAAGTTATTTTCATGCTTATGTTGTAGGTCTATCTGTTAGGTACGAAACACAACTGAAATGGGGCGAACCAAAGCTGAAACAAAGCTAAACGGAGCGAAATGGTGGAGTTGTTGCAGACCGGCAGCGAAGGCGCCCAAACTGGCGCCGACAACACCCAAATCCAGAGAATGAAGAAAATATGGCACCGATAGTGCCCAGAAGGGCGCTGACGGTGCCCGAGACAGCTTGGACGCAATTTTGGGTAGTTATGGTCAAGATTCAATGTATTTGGATGATTTTTGGAAGGTTGCTTGAGGCATTTCTTGGGAAATTTGTCCCAAATCTATAATAGAGTGATTTTATGTCATAAAAAGTGGTGTGTGTGAGTGGAAAAATGTGGAGAATGTTTATACATCTTAGAATAGGAAAGAAATATAGATTTCTACCTTCTTAGAGAGATTTCAGAGGGGATTTTGAGAGAATCTGTCAGGAGATGTACTAGCATTGCATGAATCAACAATAAACTTTGTGGGAGAGATTTTCATCTTTCTTTCAAAGGGGAAAAACTAAATATTGTGTTCTTCATTATCTTATAAATTTGTAAACACTTATGTAGTGTATTTGCATTGATGTAATGAAGTTTTTCGTTATGTTTTCTTCATGTTTTGTGATTTATTTCTCTTACTCTTTCTTCTTCTTTTGGAAATAGTGGCATGAGAAGATTATGCTGTTATTTTCCTTTTACTTTTATTTTGCAATGAGTAGGATTCATGTTTAGGATATTGGGATGCATGCTTGAAGAAGTTTTAATTATAAATATGATGGTTTTTACGTGCACTTCATTTACATTATAGTAAGGGCCCTTTGTAGTGTTAAAATTCATTGTAATTGCATTAAGACCCAAGAGGGTGGTGTAATTCTCAACAAAGTGGAACCACATTAAAATTTCATGGATGGTGAAGTTCATAAGAGTTGAGTGCAAATAAATAGGGAAATATATATATTACTAGGCGAAGAATTAGGGATTCTATGGTGACAGACTAAAATCCCAAATTTGGTCTTAGTGTTTAAGAACTAAAACGAGAGTTAGTCTTCAGGGGAAAGGAAAATAACAGCATAATCTAGCGTGAGAGCTAGTATCCTCCCAGCTTAACCACGGATTTAAAGATTAAACCTAAAATTAGCCAACGATTCTCTATAATACTTGATTGAGGGTAGAGAATTAAACGTGCTCTTATTTGACACATACAATATTTAATGTATCTCATTCCTTTACATTATCCTATTCACTACATAATAATAGTAGTTTTTAACATCTTAAAATTCTTCAAATCAACTCATCCAGAAAGGGTTATCTTTAGAATTAATATTTAAATTTAGGAATAGTTATTATCCTTACATTTAACATTCACATTTAAGAGTAGTTGCTAGATAAAACATAATTTTAATCGACATTCCAAACTAAGGACTAATAGTAGTAGACTGGAATTTGACTAAGGACCTCTTTCCTCGCTTCCAAGTGGGATCGATATTTGGGCCCTAATCAGAAAGTCCTATATCACTTGAAGTGATACGTGCACTTGCTTAGAACTTATAGTGTGTGAACTATTTGCTATATTTTATAATATTTCAATTTTTCACATTAACTACTTAATATAAATTGGGTCAAGTTATTGGTCATATTTTTGAAAACTAAAGTACTACGTAATTTCGGGACGGGTCAATTTTTTGGCATTGTACCAGGGATTTAAATTGACATAAAACACACAAAAAAATTATACACACTTGGGGCGCATCAACTAAATCTTTGCTAAATAAAATCAAATTTTTAATAAATCCTTTGCTTGTCTCTTTATCTTAACATGCTCAATAAGTTTATCTTATATTGAGAATTTTTAGCATGTTGAGAAGTGGGTATAAAGTTAACGATATGTTGAATATCTCAAACAGGAAGCAATTTATCAGAATGTACATCAAATATAATATAATTAAAATGTTCAAGTAGAGGTGAGGTCACAACAAGTATGTTAATCATGATAAGGTTTGGGGTGACTTTCTCTACATACAATAGGTGAAGTTTGGTTAGATTATAAAAATCACTTGTTGAAGTTCTAAATAGTATACTATTTATTTCAAAAGTTATAGAATAGTGAAGATTAGATTAAGAAAAAATAGTATGATAAATAATGGCACTATCTCCCTTAGATTAGTTTTCTAAGATAATTAGCTAAATTTTGGCACTATTTTTTTAATGGCTATTAAAAATTAAAGGTTGTATTGTAAGGCAATATAGAGGATATCTTTTGTATAGGTTTTTATAGTTGGTGTTTTTTGACATCAATTTTTGATGTCACGAGTGCAGGGCATCCACCTGCTTGATTCGTGATAGTCTACGGCCTGTTCGTAACATCTAGTAGTTCAGACACCCACCTAGGACCTTTCAGCACATGTTAAGGGGCATGTAGCCAGGGTGGGTCATTCTGCTAGGCTTTAGCTTTCGCTTATGCAAAGGCCGGTCAGTATTTGGCACGTCGGACGACTTCGATCGGGTCGACAAATATTAATTGTCACGCTGTGCGTGAAATTTACTCAAATTGACGTGATCGTCAGCGAGGTTGTCCATATGACCCCAGATGACGAAACAAACCACATGAGTGTGTCTGAAACATCGATTTCAGCTACGGAGGATGTTCACTTTGCTACGTCTTCACGGACGGGGTGAAAAAGCACAAATTATTATTTTGGGCATGATAGTCAAAAAAGTGGTCTGAATGACCCCAAACGACAAAAAAGACCGCGCCAACGCATCCGAAACGTCAATTTTAACCAGGAAGGACATCCACTTCTCTACGATAACGTGTACGGATGAAGAATACGTGAACGATAGTCATAATAATATAATAATAATAATTATTATATAATATAATATATATTATATATATTTCTATATATAAAATAAAACTCGCGCCTTCTCCCCCTCTCCAACCTTATCGCATGTGCCGCCTTTCCTATTCACTACATACCCTAACTGCCGAGTAGCTTCCCGTTCGAGCTCGAAACCCACTGGCAGGCACTGCTCGTCGGCGAACGCAGGCGATACATCCTTCTCATGGCGGTAAGTCCTCCATATCCCCTTACCCAAAGCTCCTTTGTTGGCATGTCGTAGGGTTGAAGCTGCGATACCCTTCTTAGCACGTCGTCTCCCACGTCGGCACCTCTCACATGTGATTCTTTGCTAACCGGTTTTTCTCTCAGTAGAGCCCTCCCACACAAGGTCTCGTTCGAGGCATACAAATTTGTGCACCGACACCCTTGTCCTTATCGTTTTGGTTTTTCAGATCCCTTGTCTTACGGTGTTCTGCCTCGCCGACGAAGCCAAGTCATTGGTAGGCCTGCCCTTCTCTGTTGTGCAACCCACCCCCCCTTCATTGGGCTGAAACCATGACCTAGTTGACGCATGTCAGAAGCTCCCTTTTTGAGGCCACCTCTCACCGCCGACACTCTACGTCTCGCCAACGATTCCAGTCTAGAGTCACCGATAACCTCGTTGTCTTTGCCTTGCAGTCGACGTCGCAGCACCTCCCCCAGCGTCCAATCTCGTGAAGGTACATTTTGGTTAAATTTTCACATGCTGAAATCGTTTATTTTCAAATGCTTTGCATACCTCACTAACTCCTGCCCTCATTGGGTTTTTTCTTTTATCCTGTGCACGTTCTACGAGGCACATTGGAGCATAGATCAAACGCCGACGAGCTTAGAGCAAGAAAAGAAAACATGTCTGCAACTGTCACAGTGGTGAGACTTTCTAACTCCTAACTGGCCCTATGTTATAGCAGTGTCTAGGTGTATGGGGTCAATCGCCCACACGGGGTGTGTGCGTCAGTGTGAGTCGGCACGACGACATGCCTGCGTGATGGATCGTTGAATTTCCTAGAGCCAGCCTTTAGGTTAGGACTTCCTGTGTGTGGCCAAAATACCACCCTTTGAGCTGAGTGTCACCCCTTTGTTGTGAGCCTTAGCACCAGTCTCGATGGGTCAAAGTCCTTCACTCCCCTTGCTTTGGATTCCCTTGATTTACTTGGAGAAGCTGGGAGGTCGAACTTGACAAAACAAGATAAGCTTTGTAGTTGGCTCGCTTTGCAAAATCTTGAGGAGTTTGCAAAATGGGAAAAACTTTGTAGCTAGTCCTTATCAAACGCCGTGGAGAGTTCCCCCTTGGAGATTCAGGGAGAAACTCCCCACATTTCCTCACCAAAGCAAGAGGCGGTGGTACCGCACATCCAAGGGTCTAAACCTTAGATCTCCCAGGTGAGGTAGTTAGCACGAGCTAGGTTTGCTACCTGCAAGTTGGTTTGCTGCATATTGCATTTTTTCTTGGTGCATGTTGTATTTCACTTTGTTTCGGCTGGCCGCCCAGGCCTGGTGAGCCTATCACTTTGCTACAATCGCTGCCCCAACCCGGCGAGCATCTTACTTCGCTCCGATCGGCCACCCCTACCCAACGAACATTTCACTTCACTCCGATAGGCCGCTCTGGCCATGTGAGCGTCTCACTTTAGTTTGATCGGCCGCTCTTGCCCGGTCAGCCAATCACTTCGGTTCGACCGACTACGATGATCCAGTCAACCGATCACTTGCATGTTTATTTGCTTTTGCATTATATCACATGTTTGTCTGCTTGCATGTTGCATCTTGTATGTGCTAGTTTGCATGATCATTATCATTTGCTTGTGTTGCACTTCTTCTGGCCATTGTTGTCATAACACGCCCATCTCTTTTGGTCACTGCTGCCTCGACATACCTTCTTCGGGTCGCTGTCGCCACAATACACCCACCATTCGGGTCACTACCGCTATGACACACCCATTTGTTCGGGATAATGCCTTCACAGTTTGCCCATCTTTCCTTGAGTCACTATCCCACGACACACTCATCACTTCTGTCATATGATTGTTCGCACTTCCATTTACATGGTTGCATGGGTAGCGAGCCAGGCTCATCAGGAGAGTGACCCTGTGTCGGTCGCGATGCCTTAACGAGCATTGCTTACCGAGTCGATCATTGTGAGCAATGCAAGTTAAGTCATCGGGATCGACACGAGTATGACTGTGCTAAATATCTAATAGATCTAACTAGTGTCACCACTCTTTGTGACACCTTTAGATTCTTTAGATCTTTAGGATGGGGTCAGTATGGCGACTCCGTCAAAGTTATACTTTACCCCGACCTACCCTGCACTTGGATACTAGGTTGATGCACTTTTCGTTAGATGGTGTGCTAGGCTAGGATTTTAGGTGCTTAAAGTAGTCTTTTTGATGTATGACTATTGTTCTCTGCTGGATTGGTTGCCCTAACCAAATATCTTTCTTTTGCATTGTTCTTGTCATGTGACTGCATGCTGCATATGTATGATAGTATGTTAAAACGTTCTTCTACAGGGAGCCATGCCTATTTATATACGCACATAGGTACCACAATTGGAGGAGCATGTGATGATTTTTGATCATTTTGCTTGCAGGTGCTATTTAGCTCCCCCACTTTTAAGACATGATTTATTCTACGTCATTTTCATGTGAGTTTTCCCACTGACATTTATTTTCATGTACGATTGAGTTTTTTTTCTTTTCTCTATGTACGTTTAGAGTATAGGAGAGTCCTGTAGTAGAAATAAGATACGGGCATGGGTTCCGAGGCGTTTGGCGCAGGAACCACGTGGAGAGGACCAAGAGCAAATGCTCATGCATCGTATCTTAATTCTGCAGTTTTATATTTATGTATAGAATTAGGACCAGACATGTATATGCAAAGTCCGACCTCTTTTTTTTTTCTGGGATATGTTGCTGAATCAGCGACACCGGCCTGTTTATTATTTTAATTTGGCTTGTTTTACTTTCTATTACATTTCTGCATGCCTACACATTTGCATTTATTTTCCTTATTTCGTTCTGTGGTTTGTCTGGGATTTCAGGATAGAACATATGCTCTTTAGGACTTAAATTCCTAATTTCCTACAAAAATCCTAAATAAAATATTCAAGATAATTAAAATTTAGGATTAAAATATTCAAGATCTAAAAATTACAACTTTTACTTTCGTACATATATTAGTAGGGCCTCCACAATACTTAAGGACCGCTCTAGATAACTGCATGATATTTGAATGTCACGAGGAGGAGCCCCCGTGCATCTTCAACCTGACTGGCCCAACATACCTTTTATAAGTGATTGTCGAGTACGCCTAGGATGTTAAAAGTCTCCCCGACCCAGAAGAGGTATAAGTCCTTTCGTTGGGAGAGTTTCCAGCTTTGTAGCTGAACCTCCACTTCTCTTTTTTCCTTAGGCATCCTTGCCACTTTGGCAGGTATAACTCTCACCTCTTGGAACTCCAGCTTTTTATCATAAGATAGAATTTCCTTCCTTTGAACTTAGGGCTACCGAGGTCCCCATCAACGACGCAATTCACTGATTGTTAACCGGGGATCTCAGGACGTGTTGGGTCGATTACCTTCACGACCAGGTAGACTTAGGGTCCTAGTAGTTGTAGATGATGGTTCCATGGTACCTCGACTCAGTTACCTCAACCTTTTTAGGATCACTCTACCTTCCTTTTATTGAGCCCTTTAAGCCTTGTCGCTCCTTGACTTCGTTGTATCACCTTGATGGTCCGATGCCAATGAGCTGCCTCCCATTTGGCATACGATGATTTGTCCTCTGCCCTTTGGCCCGGACGTGCCTTGACGTGTTAGTATATCCCCATCAAGATGATTTAGGTTATTTTGTGGGCTCTGTGTACCAATGAGCCGCTACTCATTTGGGATGTGAGAGATTCACTCTCTGCCTGATGGCTTAGCGTGAGCGTTGAAGCATCAGGATTGTTCCCACACAGAATAATTTTTCTTTGAGTACCTATTGCCCCAGGTTCACGATAATCCAAGCGAAACTCCTTTTATCGAGAGTATTCTTGGGTACCCCTCAAGATGAAATTAACCAAGTGGGATACGTCCCATTGAGAGTGCTCTTGACCCCAAAACAGGCACCTACACCTAACTTTCTGGTTTTGGGTAGTTTACATAGGTATTCTTTCATGGATATTGGTTTAAGGTGCTTTCGTTGGATTTTGTTTGGGCGGACATTATTAACCTATCCTTGCATGTAGGCTCTCCACGTTTTATGTTTTCACTTGTTTGCCGCTTTGTCATATGTCCCTTCTTATTTGGTTCCTCTTCTCTTTGAATCAATAATCTGATTCAGGAGGGAGATTTATTAAAATAGGGGAAGTATTTGATGATTGACAAGTTGGTGACTCCTTCTAAAATAAAAGAGAGAAAAACAAACAAAAATAAAATGGCGACTCCGCTGTGGATTAGTCTCTCTCTTGGAGTTTCACTTATTTATTTTGCGGATCACAGCAGACTCACAGAATGGCGACTCTGCTGTGGATGAGCTCTCTCTCCATACTTGGAGTTTCACTTTCCGAGGTTATAGCCTCTCTCCGTACTAGGAGTTTCACTCATATTATCGTGACCTAGTTCTCTTCGTTCAACTCACAGTTGAACCCTTTTTGTGAGACCTTAGTTTTTAGTCAATGTGTCAGTTGCTAGGGGTAGTAACTCGATGCATTCAGTCCCTTCTCTCACCCTCGATAGTTCAGTCGCTGCATTATTGCATGCATCAATTTCATTGTACTTTATGATTAGTTTTCATAACCTTTTCCTATTTTTAATCGTTGTCCCTTTTTGCCCCATAGCACGGAAGAGCAGGAAGATGGATACGGTCGCTACCACCAGGGAACCCCTTCCCTTCTCCTAGAGTCTTTTATGTGCTTCTGAAGGTGTCATACCTTTTAGTTCATTAGAGCACTTATGTGGGATTACCTTACGTGATTCTATGTCGTCTGAGGAGTTCTCTTTGTGCCCTCCCCCTTAATAAGTGAGACATGCAAATCGAGCTGTTTCTACACCCTCTTAGGTGTTTTTCATTGTGCCCTCCCCCTTAAAAGGGGAGACGTGTATATCGAGTTGTTACCACACCCTTTGAGGCATTCACTCTGTGCCCTCCCCCTTAAAAGGGAACAGGTGCATATCGAGTTGTTTCTACGCCTTTCTGACGCATTTGCTTCATGCCCTCCCCCTTAAAAGGGTATTCATGCATATTGAGTTGTTTTTATTGCAGTTGCTCGCTCGCGCCCGCTTCTTTTGCAAAAAGAGTCTGACGCTTGATAGAGATGCGCTGCAGTACCTGACAGTTTTTTTAAGACCCATTCCTTTGTGTTCTTCTATTAGCAGTAACTTTGTCTCTGCTGTCACTGTTGTAATTTCTATCTCGACTCTTTTTCTATTCTGGTTCCCTTGAGGTTCCACATTTGCCTCGATTAGGCAGGAAGGCCAGAAGAAGTAGAAATAGATTGTTGCAAATTTAGCAACATGTTTTGCTTCAGGTTTCTATTCCTGTCCCGATTCCAGTTTAGGAGGTGCCTTTGGCCCCTAAACTGTGAGTCATTTCACTGTTGTCCCTAGTTGTGCGGACCACATCCCTATTGGATGTTTGTTATATGCTCTCCTTTGAAAAGGAGGAGTTGTGTATGCGACACTCCTTTCATTGTAGCAGCTCGTATCGATGCTACTTTTCCTTCGAGGAAAAGGTTAGTACCAGTTGGCCATGCATTACAACGCTCTTTCCCATTTCCTAGCCTCTTTTGTAGTCCTTCCGTGTTTTGAGGATTTTCATTCTCACAGATGTTGCATTATTGGAGAGTGCTAGAGTTACCTTATATAATACCGTCCCCTAGTGGTGTAGTATGTCCCCACCATGACTATCTTTGGTTCCGGTTTGGAATGATGCTTAAATTCTGTCGACTGAGAATGAATTTTCTCGTTCTTTAGTGGTGTGGATTGGGTCCCCGCTATGACATGTTTTGGTTCCAACATGGGATAACGCTGAGATCCTATCAGCTGAGAATTGTTTCTCTCCTTTGTCTGGTTGTGTAAGCTATACTCCAGCTAGGATTACTAGGAGGTTCTTTCCTCCTCAGGATGTAAGCCATTCTCACCCTGTAGTCCTTTTTGTTACTGATAAGCCTAAAAATGTTTAATTTTTCATATGCTTTTAATGCCTATATTTGGTTATTTTCAATGATATTGCTCTTTAAAGGAAGGTATTCTGTATATTTTTTATTTCAGGGAGAAGAAATGGATTTTTGGAGAAAAAGAAGCAAAAACAGTGCAATTTAGAGAAAAAACGAGCATAAAAGAAAATTTTGTCCTGTCACTTATTGATATGTCTTTCTATGTTTAATCTCTTTTACACTTCTCACACATTTTTGAATGAAATTACACTTTAAAGGAAGTTTTTTTTGTTTATTTGTAGGTCTATCTGTTAGGAAGGCAACGCAACTGAAATGGGGCGAAATTGAGCTAAAACGGAGTCAAACGAAGCAAAATGGTGGAGCTGCGCATGGTGGGCACCGACGGCGCCAGAGTGCAGAGAGCGACGTGAAAGTGGTACTGACAGCGCCCAAAATGGCACCGTCAACGCTCAAGACGGTTTACACGAGTTGCTGGGCAAATTTCTAGAAGATTCAATGTATTTGGACACTTTTGGAAGGTTGCTTGAGACATCTCTTGGGAAATCCGTCCCTACACTATAATAGAGTGTTTTTTTGTCATAAAAAGTAGTGTGTGTGGTGTTTATGATTGGAAAAGTGTGGAGAATATTTAGAGATCTTAGAATAGGAGTAAAAATGTAGATTTCTACATTTTTAGAGATTGGTGAGGTGATTTTGAGAGAATCGATAAGGGAATATTGTAGCATTGTATGGATCATCGAGAGACTTTGTGAGAGAAATTTTCATCTTTTTTTCAAGGGGAAAAAGCTAAGTATTGTGTTCATCATTATCTTATGATTTTTTAAACACTTATCTAATGGATTTGTTATGATTAAATGAACTTTTTTGTTGTGTTTTCTTTGTGCTTTGTGATT
This sequence comes from Phalaenopsis aphrodite, assembly GCA_003013225.1. NCBI lineage: Eukaryota > Viridiplantae > Streptophyta > Magnoliopsida > Asparagales > Orchidaceae > Phalaenopsis > Phalaenopsis aphrodite. The sequence continues at coordinate 361,134 of NEWO01000227.1, forward strand.
TGTTTCTCTTGCTCCTTTTTTTGGAAATAGTGGCATGAGAAGATTATGCCATTATTTTCCTTTTACTTTTCTTTTGCAATGAGTAGGATTCATGATTAGGATATTGAGGTTCATGCTAGAAGATATAATTGTGATGATTTTTCAACTCCTCTCTTAATTTACTTTTCAATCTGGCCAATTGAATTGTTAAAATATATTATGAAACATATGATCCAAGAAATGGAGTAAGAGTTCTACAACAGAGTGATAATCACATTTTAAGTCAATAAAGGAGTATTTCGTTCATGTGATTATGTGCAAATAAATGGGGAAATATACTTTGTTGGGTGTAGAATTGGAGATTTCTAGGGAGACAGACTAAAAATCCCCAATTCGATCTTAGTGTTTAAAAACTAAAGTGAGAGTTAGCCTTCAGGGGAAGGGAAGTGGGAGTTCCAGAGTGGGAGTCAGTATCCTCCTAGCCTAGCCACGGATTTAGGGACTAAACCTAAGATTAGCCAATGATTTTCTATAACACTGAATCAAGGTAGAGAATTAAAATTGATTCTATTTGACACATACAATATTTAATGTATCTCATTCTCTTACATTATCCAATTCACTACATAAGAATAGTAGTTTTTAACATCTTAAACTTCTCCAAAACAACTCATCCATAAATGGTTATCTTTAGAATTAATATTTACATTTAGGAATAGTTACTATCCTTATATCTAACATTCACATTTAGATGTAGTTGCTAGATAAAACACCATTTTAATCTACATTCCAAACTAAGGACTAATAATAGTAGACTGAAATTTGACTAAGGAAATCTTTCCTCGCTTTCTTGTGGGATCGATAATAAGAGTTTAATCAGAAAGTCGTATATTACTTGAAACGATACATGCACTTATGTAAAACCTATAGTGTCTGAACTATTTGCTATATTTCATAATATTTCAATTTTTTATATTAACTGCTAAATATAAATTGGGTCAAGTTTTTTGCTGTCTTTTGAAAGCTAAATTACTGCATAATTAAGGGTCGGGTTAAGTTTTTGACACCGTATCAGGGGAATTGAATTGACATAAGACATGCAAAAAAACAACACGCACTAGGGGTGCATCGGTTACTGTTGCCACTAGATCTCTGACCAAGAAAATTGTACGAGCAGCTTCCTCTTTAAAATGAGATGTTTCCGCTGGTTTGAAGACCGTCCCAGTGCCCGTTGTGCTGGGATTCTTTAAGGTCTAGCCTATCCCTACATTAGGCAAGGGAGTCAGAAGAATAAGATCAAATCACTTCAACTGAAGCAGCTAACTCAGTCACAGGACTCTATACTTATTGGGATTCCACATTCCTCTCTACGAGGACTGATCCTCTTCCTTGAAAGAAGTTCTTTACCCGGATCCTTCAGATGTCCAAACAAACTTCTTTATTCTTCTTATCCTATAAGCTCTCATAGTAGGAAATTGGGGTTCACTTGTCGGTCCGTTATAAGGCCGAGATATTTGTTTTTTGTCGTGCAGGCCATGAAACCCACCTAGGTGTTGCATGAGACCCTTGGTGTGGTACTTAGAGCCATTGTACCATGTATTGTGCTAGGTATCATTGATGATCCTGTTCGAGCGGCTTTACCCTCAATTGATGTGCCCACCCTTTCCATGAGTCATAAGGAAAATTTTGTGGCTTCCTCTTCATCGTTAGATGAATTTGTCTTATGTTGATAAAGGGAGGTCTGGGGCCACCTTATTTGAGGACAGAAGTTGATCGCCCTACTTCGATGAATACCCTATGGGTTAGACAAATTCTTGTCACCTCGCCTTTTGATATCCCGACATTGCATGTAGAATGACATTCTACATTTGACGACGAGGGATTTACTTGCCTTTGCTTTGAAGAGTCCTCTATGCTACTTCTTTTTGCATATTAGGCGAGGCTATTGTGGATGTTTTATACTCTAATTAGGGTGACACCCCCAAAACCTCTTTGTTGATAAAATGTTGTATTGACTAGAACACTTTGCTATTCTTGGTCAATCCATGTTTTAGCTAGGATACACGCTTCCCAAGCTATTTAAGAGTGTCTCATTCTATTTGAGTTATGTTCCTTTTGGCTAAGCACTAGATGAGAGTGTTTCATTGCTAAGACAACTCTACTTGTCTAGCATTTGATTTTGTTAGTCTACTCTGAACCTGACTAGGATTTGGTGCCTCACCTATCTAGAACTTTATTGACTTTTTAGTTTGTTCTTGGTGAAAGAGAATCATTTCAAGATTAATTCATCTCCCACATCCAACCTCATGGATAAGCTTTGTTTGACTTGGTTGATTTTTATCACGTTGTAGATAGTCATGTTGAATTGATTAGAACGCTTTATCTCTATAAATCAATCCATGACTCGTCAGGATACCTTAATGTCTGACTCTACCGGTTATACCTCGTTACTTATCTAACCAAGATATCTCTGCATTCCTTGATGCTCCGACTCCAATTTTTGGAGGCCATTGAGATGGTTCTGAAAGGAATCACATGCCTCAGTTGATCTTGTCTTGGGTTCACCTTTGATGATCCTTGAGGTTGAATGTAGGATAGATCCTAAGGTTGGGCTTATGCCAGACCATGTATGCAACTTCTTAGGATTTGCAAATCCTCATGTTTGGGGGATTCGAACTAAGTCACAATGATCGAATCCCTTCCTTTAATGAACTTTCACCTAAGTTCTAAGAACACCTCAGAATGACTTGATGGGTGTCTTTGAGATTTGAGTAGTTTCAAAGACTATTTAGATCTCTTACTTTTCCATTCAGCTAGTCCGATGGAAGCTTAATAAGTAATGAATCATAAAATCTTATGAATCTTTATTCAGAAGGTTTTTAAGTCAGAAGAAAATGCTTTATAACAAAAAGAAGCTCACCAAAAATAGCCATTCTCAGGAAAACAAAAAAAATGTGAAAGGCTTCAAAACAAAAAAAAAGAAGAAAAAAAAATCTCTCAACACTCCTGAGAAGAAGCTTGAGGTGAGTGGAAAAATTAGAAACTTTAATATAAAGAACTTTCTGATCTCAAAATTCTCCTGTTAAGATCCTTAAGATATTATGTTCAGAGAATTGTTTAAGTGACATTGGGATGAGTGATAAATCAGTAATGGATTTAAAGATATCTCCAAAATGAAAACATTTTCTTGACACCCAAATACGAATGATGGGGCCAACCTAGGCGAAGGGTGAAAAGAATTAAAAGACAGGTGCTAAAGAAAAGTAATTAGGGAATATCCCACATGGACATGAATTTTGTAAGATCTCATATTTTGCATGATATGTCTGGTCATTCTAGGATGCCAACATGATGCTCTCCATACCAGATCAATTTGGTATGTCGCGCCAAATCATTCTCAATAGCGGCTTAGCCCAAGAAAAAAAAAGGAAGAAGATTTTGATAAGCTTTATAAAAAAATATATATGTATGCCAATAAAAAAAGATATATGAATGGCATGAAAGACTCCTAAAAGCTTTGTGGGCCCACTACCTTCTCACGCTTTATGCATTGACCCTCTGGGTCCAGCAACCCTTACTTTGGAAGAAAGGCTTGCCTTCTCGTGGGCTCTTCACCCACTCCCATTATGCTTTATGTGTTAACCCTCTGGGTCCAACAGTCCTTCCTTGGAAGTTGATTTGCCTCTTTGTACGTGAACTTTTATCCCACGTATATTCATGCTTTATGTGTCGACCCTCTCAATCCAGCGGCCCTTCATCTGAAAGTTGAACTACCCCTCGGGCTGATTGTTGCAAATGGATCGTATCAATGGGCCATACTTGAAGAGATATTTTGCTTAGCCTCTTTCTCATGGACTTGAAGTACTTTATGAGGAAAATGCATTTTTAAGCTCATGCACTTTGTAATCCAATTTTTGGAGCAATAAAGAATGTGCATTTTCACAATCTCTTCATTATGTGAATTGCTTATGGTGATTACCTTGCATTTGTCAAAATATCTCCCAAAGTTCACAATAGTTACATACATGAAAAATCTTACTTTTCTATTAATTTGATTGTCGGTTCGCATTTCGGGCAAAGTAGAAGTCCTACAGGCGGCTTATAACTGGTGCGACCACCAATCTCTATAAGAGAAGCCTCGCCTTTCTCTTACATAATCTTTCGTCGATCTGCTCTACGCAGGGTCCGAAGACTACCACTCCCACTCGTCGCGAGTATGGTTGATATACACATTTCATTCATCCTTATGAATGTGGAAACATGTTTGTCCCACTTTCTTTGAAATTATGCGGTTGAGATCTTTTTATGGACGTGGTTTAGCTCGGAGGCTAAACATTTTTGTGGGTAGACCTTTGACATAGTTTAACCCCTACTTCTATATCCCCACAGTGTTAGAGATTCATGTTGCTTTGTCAGGAAGAGGCATGTTGCATTGGCTACAACACTCAGCTTACCTAGCTGATCCGTGCCTAAGTAGAGTACTTTCATACCCACATTAACAACCCCCAATTGAGTCACCTCATCAGGTGTGTTGACAAAAGCACCTTATGCGAGCTGGGCTAATTTATTCTCCCTCACATAAGAGCTACTCTATAAGCCTTTGAGGAATTCCCGTTGCGGGATGCTTTTCTGAGATGAGTCATGGCGTTCATCCAATTACTAGGTCTGATTACTTTGTGCTACCCTTCTGATAGGAATTACTCTGTCAATTTTAAGAAGTCCTCAGTGAGAGTCTAGCTTAAAAAACTCTTGGTCATGATATCCCATGTGGGTTGGGCCACTTAGTCCACCTAATTTGAGTAATTTGCTACTTCGCCAATAGGCATGTCGTATTAGTCAGAGAACTCACTCACATAGCTGATCTGTGCCTAATCGGGATCCTCAATGCCCAATTAGATTGTGTTATTTTCCTTGATAAGGACTACTTTGCTTGATCTGGAGGAAATACCCAGCAAAGTCTACGTTTAGTCGTAGCTTATTAAAAACCCCCGAGGTTGGACATCTACGCATCAACCCTCTTCGATACTTCTACGGTATTTTGACCGATTTGGCCAACTTGGCACGCCATCTCAAAGTGTGTGTCTCACTAATTTGAGCACTATGTAGCCTCAATTAGTCCATGCAAAAGAATATTATCTTTATGCACATAGAAAAGAATCCCCAGCAATGTTCATATAGAGTCCCTAAAGAGGGATCACCTGAAATTACCACTGAGGCTCACTTTGCTGAGATCATGCATAAGTGTTATGAGGTTGGATTGCTCTATGCATTCAACACCTTTTTTATGCCTCTTCTAATTGGTTTGAGCTTGTCCACCACATCAGAATGAGATTTTGGATTCCCCACAAAGCATTGGCAGAACCTTTAATGTGTCCCCAACATAAGTGTTCCCATGGGTACATTTGGAGATCACCTCTTTAGCTATTCCTTCGACTTGGTTAATCTTATTCACTATATCTGGTAGCATGTCGTACCAATTTGAGTCCTATGCTAGCTCAGTTAGTCCATGCTTAAGTTGGGTATTCTTACACCCGCAAAACACCCCAACGAGAGTTATATCACTAGTGCTCATGAGGCACTCTGATGGTTAGATTGTTTTAGGTCGTATAACCCCATTGTTTTCCTTGACTATCTGAGTCAGTTTTGTCAGCCACGTTGAGTTCCATGTCGTATCTGTGTAATGATTGATCCATGGATCCCCAACAAAAGTTGCTTTGCTCGTGCTCACAGAAGCACTCTTATGGTTAGGCCATCATGGTCATGTAACCATGTCTTTGTCTCGATCGCTTTGGTTGATTATGGCCGTTATATCGAGCAACATGTTTTATCGGCTTTACTACTGATCCATGTTTTGTCGTAACACTTAGATGTTTGACTGCACTCTGAGCATGTTACCTTGGACTATTCAGCCATATACTTGCTCGCTTGATGCAGGGTCAAGGTACATATCTCATGTACCATTTTACATGCATAGGCAGGATACCTACCTCATGCCCTATTTGATATTTGACTTGGCTGACGCTATTCAACATGTCAGGTTGCATGTTGAACTAGTCTTAGCTCTATGCTAGCCCAATTAGTCTATGCTTAAGCATGGTATTCTTAAACCCGTAAAACTCTACACCAAGAGTGACCTCACACAGGTCTGCAAGTTTTTATGAGGTTTGATCACTTTGTTCATCCGACCTCCTTTGACATCAATTTTGGCTTGGTTGACTTTCATCACCTTGTCAAGGGACACGACATATTAGTTTAGACTACTTCAACTTGTCAACTGATCTGTGTCCGATCGCAATATTTTGATATCCAACAATACTGTGACATTGCGCATGTTGAGGACCGCTTTGCTCGGCCTTATTGACCTGTCTCGGATTGCTAGACTGCTTTGTTCATCTAGCATATGAAGCTTCTCGAAACATATGACATTCTAGTTGGTTCTTTCATGAGGGTGTCTCGTCTCATGACGATCGTTTGGCTCCATAGCCATATACTACGTTGTGCCTCGAGCCCTATGACCTTAGAGTCCGCTCTGTTATGAGGAAATCTTGTCTTTTGACATTTTTGACTATATAGCCACCAACTTTGATGCTTCTAGGACCACATGATGCTCTAGTCAGTCCTTTTATGAGATCATCTTGTTGTTCGGCGTTTCCACTTTAATGATGGGCTTCTTAGCCACTCGCTACATTTCAAAGAGTGACGTAAGGCCCGACGAAAGTCCTCACACATAGCGTAGGCATTCAGGGTTCTAACACCTTGGTTGTTTCAGGGTCATGCCTCTACGGCCTCTGAACCCAGAATCCAAATCAGATATAAGTCTTTAGTGCATTCAACATGGACTTCGTGTTCAGTTTTAGCTGCTTAGCCATCTGACTTTGGTGCTTCTCAGACCACACAACACTCTAGTCAGTCCTTTTATGAAAACATATCATCATTCGACGATTTAGCTTTGTTGCTCGGCTTCCTAGCCAACCTTTGATACCTCTCAACTGATGATGTAAAACTCTTAGTATTCATCACAGATGTAGTGCAGATGTTGAGACACGCACCTCGATTAGTTAGCAGGAGGGATCCGAGTCTCATGGCTCTCCTTCCTAAGTGACCAATGTGGACTAGTACTCAGAGGAGAGTCAAAGTCCTTTGACATTCTCCTTTCGACCTAGTCAACCTGTTACCGCTTAAGGAGTGATGTGAGGCCTCATGACATTCCTCATTAAAGTGACAGGAGGTTTCCTAGGCAACCTTCCTTCCTCTCATAAGCGACATAAAATACATACGACAGTCCTCATTGATGGAGCGTAGGTGTTGAGGTGCGCACCTCGATCAATTCGCAGGAGGGATCAGATTCCCTTGGCTCTCCTTCTTAACTGATCAATGCAGACTAGTCCTCAGATGTGAACTTTGTGGCATTCCTTCTTAATCTAGTCAACCTGCTACCACTTAATGTGTGATGTGAAGCCCGACACTCCTCATTAAAGAAACAGGTGGCTCCCTAGCCAACCTGCTACCGCTTAATGTGTGATGTGAAGCCCGACACTCCTCATTAAAGAAACAGGTGGCTCCCTAGCCAACCTGCCTTCCGCTCATGAGCGATAAGTAGCCGATGGTCCTCATCAATGATGTGCAGGATTTTGAGGCTTTAACCTCTCAGTGTTGTGTGGTCAAGCCCATGCGGTCCCTGAACCACCGAGTTGAGTCACGTTTCTATGACCTCTGAATTAACCTCTAGGTCACATCTCTATGGCCTCTGAACCTTTTTTTTTTGTTACACCTCTACGACCCCTGAACCACAATGTTGGATCATGCCTCTACGACCCTCAAACCCATTCGTAGTTCATCTCTCTATGATCCCTGAACCTACCGAGTGTGGTCATGCCTCTATGGCCTCTGAACCACTTTTCTGATTCATACCTCTATAGCCTCTGAACTCATTTGTAGGTCATGCGACCCCTGAATTTACCGGGCGTGGTCACGCCTCTACGGCCTCTGAAACACTTTTTTGGGTCACACTTCTATGGCCTCTGAACCCGTTGTCAAGGTGGATACGAGTCCCATGTGCATTCCTCCCCATCCTTCTAAAGGTGGATTTGGCTCTTGTGGATTTTCTCTTCCTAAGGTACTTGGCTCTTTTTGATCACTTAGGCTATGTAGCCTCATTACTAACCTGAGTTTGATAAAAATTGAGCAGCTTCCAACAAGTGCACTGTGCCTTGACTGCACAACATACTTGTTGGGGGTCCTTTGTTGGCATCAATTTTTGATGTCACAAGTGTAGAGTGTCCACTTGCTTGACTCAGGATTGTCTACGGCCTGTCTGTAACATCCGATAGTTCAGGCACCCACCCAAGATCTTTCAGCATGTGTTGAGAGGCACATAGCCAGAGTCATTCGCAAGGCTTTGACATTCACTTATGCAAAGGTCGGTCGACATTTGGCACATCGAACGACTTTGATTGGGTTGATGAATATTAATCGTCATGCCGCGCATGAAATTGACTCAAATTGACACAATCGTCAGCGAGGTTGTCCATATGTCCCCAGATGACGAAACGAACTACATGAGTGTGTCTAGAACGTCGATTTCAGCTGTGGCGAGTTTGTCCACTTATGAGGTGAAAATGCACAAATTATCTTTTTGGGCACGATAGTTAAAAAAGTAGTCCAGATCACTCCGAACGACGAAACAGACTGTGCCAACGCATCCGAAATGTTGATTTTAGCCATGAAGGATAGCCACTTCTCTGCGAGGACGTGTACGGATGAAGAATACGTGAATGATAGTTATAATAATAATTATATAATATAATATATTATGTACATATATATATATATATATATATATATATATATATATATAATAAGACTCACGCCTTGTCCCCCTCTCTAACCCTATGACACGCATAGCCTTTCCCGTTCGCAAAATACCCTTGCCGATGAGAAGCTTCCCGCTCAAGCTTAAAACACGCCGGCAGGCACTCCTCGTTGGCGAACGACGACACTGCCTCCTTCTCATGGCGGTAAGTCCTCTAGATCCCCTTTCCCGAAGCTCCTCTGTTGGCGCGTCATAGATCCAAAACCACGATGACCTTCTTGGCACGATGTCTCCCACATCGGTGTCTCTCGCCGGTGATTCTTTGCTCACCGAATCTTCTCTCAACAGAGCCCTCTCATACAAGGTATCGCTCAAGGGAAAACATTTATTCCACTGACACCCTTGTCCTTATCATTTTGCTTTGTCGGATCCCTTGTCTTCTGGTGTTCTGCCTTGCTGGTGTTTTTGCTCTCCTCGTCAGTGAAGCCAAGTCGCCAGTAGGCCTGCCCTTCTCTGCTGCGTAGCCTCCCCTAAGTTGGGTTGAAACCATGACCTAGTCAATGCGTGTTGGAAGCTCCCTTTTTGTGACCACCTCTTACCGACAACACTCTACGTCCCGTCGATTATTCTAGTCTGGGGTCGTCGATGACCTCATTTTCTTTCCCTTGCGGTCGACGCCGCAACATCTCCCCAACGTCCAATCCAGTGAAGGTTTATTTTGGTTAAATTTTCACATGCCAAAATTGTTTATTTTCAAATGCTTTGCATACCTCACTGACTCCTGCCCTCATTGAGTCTTTTTTTTGTCCTATGCATATTCTACGAAGCACACTGGAACATGGATCAGATGTTGATGAGCATGGAGCAAGCAAAGAAAACGCGTTTGCAACCATCACGGTGGTGATATTTTCTAACTCCTAGTTGGCCCTAGGTTGTAGTTGTGTCTAGGCGTGTAGATTCGATTGCCCACACAGGGTGCATGTGTCGGTGTGAGTTGGCACGACAACATGCCTGCGGGATGAATCATTGAATTTCCTAGAGCCAGCCTTTAGGTTAGGATTTCCTATGCGTAGCCAAATACACCCTACAGAGCTGAGTGTCTCCCCTTTATTGTGAATCTTAGCACCAGTTCTGATGGGTCAGAGTCGCTCACTCCCCTTGCTTTGGATTTCCTAGCTTTACTTAGAGAAGCTGGGAGGTCAGACTTGGCAAAACAAGATAAGCTTTGTAGCTGGCTCGCTTTGTAAAGTCTGGAGGAGTTCACGAAATGAGAAAAGCTTTGTAGCTAGTCCATTTTGTGATGTCGTGGAGAGTTTCCACCTCAGAGATTCAGGGAGAAACTCTCCCCATTTCCACACCAAAGCAAGAGGTGGCGGTGTCGCACATTCAAGTGTCTAAACCTTAGGTCTCCAAGGTGAGGTCGTTAGCATGAGCCTAATTTGCTACCTGCATGTTGGCTTGTCACATGTTGCATTTTTGCTTGGTGCATGTTGCATTTCACTTTGCTTCGACTGGACGCCCCGACTTGATGAGCATTTCAATTAGCTACAATCGGCCGCCCCAACCCAGCGAACCTCTCACTTTGCTTTGATCGGCTACCCATGAGCATCTTACTTCACTCTGAACGACCACCCCGACCCGACGAACATTTCACTTCACTCCGATAGGCCGCTCCGGTCCGGTCGACCGATCGCTCCGGCCCAGTCGACCAAACACTTTGGTTCAACCGGCTACCACGATCCGGTGGACCGATCACTTGCATGCTTATTTGCTTTGCCATTATATCACATATTTGCCTACTTGCTCATTATATCTTGTATGTGTTAGCTTGCATGATCATTATCATTTGCTTGTGTTGCACTTCTTTGGACAACTGTCACCATGACATTCCCATCTCTTTTGGTCACTTCCACCTTGGCATACCTTCTTCGGACCGCTGTCACCACGATATGCCCATCTTTTGGGTCACTGCCGCTATGACACACACATTTGTTTGGGCCGCTGCCTTCACGGTATGCCCATATTTCCTTGAGTCACTGCCCCACGGTACACTCATCACTTCTTTCATATGACTGTTCACACTTGGATTTTCATGTTTGCATGGGTAGCGAGCCAGACTCGTCAGGAGAGTGACCCCGTGTCGGTCGCAATGTCTTAATGAGCATTGCTTGCCGAGTCGATCCTGGTGAGCAATGCTAGTTAAGTCATTGGGATTGACACGAGTATGACTGTGCTAAAGATCTAATAAATCTAACTCGTGTCACCACTTAGATCTTTCAGATCTTCAGGATGGGGCCGATATGGTGACCCCGTCAAAGTCATACTATACTCAGACCTACCCTGCACTTAGATACTAGGTTGATGCACTTTTTTGTTAGATGGTGTGCTAGGCTAGGAATTATGGTGCTTAGGTAGAACTTTAGATGTCTGGCTATTGTTCTCTGTTGGATTGGTTGCGCTAGCCATACATCTTTTTTTTTACATTGTTCTTGTGATGTGACTGCATGCTGCATATATATGGTAGTGTGTTAGGGCGTTCTTCTGTAGGGAGTCATGCCTATTTATACACACACACACAGGTACCACTATTAGGGGAGCATGTGATGGTTTATGACCCTTTTTCTTGAAGGTGCTATTTAGCTCCCCACTTTTAAGGCATGGCTCATTATATGTCATTTGCATGCGAGCTTTCTCGCTGACATTTATTTTCATATAGAATTGAGTCTTTTTCTTTTCTCTATGTACTTTTAAAGTCTAAGAGAGTCCTATAGCAAAAATAAGATACGGGCATAGCTTTCGAGGCATTTGACGTGGAAACCACATGGAGGGGATCAGGAGTAGATGCTCATGTCTCGTATCTTAATTCTTCATTTTTATTTTTATGTATGAATTAGGATCGGACATGTATGTGCAGAGACCAACCTCTCTTTTTCTTTCTAGGATATGTTGCTGACCTAGCGACATTATTTTGATTTGGCTTGTTTTATTTTCTGTTACATGTCTGCATGCCTGCACGTTTGCATTTTTTTTCCTTGTTTCTTTCTGTGATTTGTTTAGGATTTCATGATGGAACATAGGCTCTTTACCACTTCAATTCCTAATTTTCTACAAAAATCTTAAGTAAAATGTTCGAGATAATTAAAATTTAAGATTAAAACATTTATGATCTAAAAATTACAACTTTTACTTTCCTGCATATATTAATAGGGTCTTCATAATACTTATTGACTGCTCTAAATAACTGCATGATATTTGCATGTCCCGAGGAGGAACCCCCGTGCTCTTCAACCTAACTAGCCCAACATACCTTTTTTAGGTATTTGTCTAGTGCGCCTAGGATGTTAGAAGGCTCCCCGACCTAGACAGGGTATAAGTCCTTTTGTTGGGAATGTTTCTAGTTTTGTAGTTGAACCTCCACTTTTCTTTCTTTTTTGAGGCATCCTTGCCACTTCGTAAGGTATAAGTCCCACCTCTTGGAACTTCAGCTTTTAGTCATGGGATAGAGTTTTCTTCCTTTGACCTTAGAGCTACTGAGGTTCCTGTGGACGACGCAATTCACGGATTGCTGACCGGGGATCTTAGAACGTGTTGGGTTAACTACCTTCACAACCAGGTAGACTTAGGGTCCTAGTAGTTGTGGATGTCGGGTCTGTAGTACCCCGACTCAGTTACCTCTACCTTTTTATGATCACTCTACCTTCCTTTTGTTAAACCCTTTGAGCCATGTCACTCATTGACTTCGTTGATATCACCTTGACGGCCCGATGTCGATGAGCTGCCGCCCATTTGGGATACGACAATTTGTTCTCTGCCCTTTGGCCCAAACGTGCTTTGACGTGTTAGGATATCCCTGTCAAGATGATTTAGGTTATTCTGTGGGCCCTGTGTGTCAATGAGCCGCTACCCATTTGGGATGTGAGAGACTTACTCTCTGCCCAATGACTTAGCTTGAGCTTTGAAGCATTAGGACTGTTCCCACATGGAATAACCTTGCTTAGAGTACCTATTGCCCCAGGTTCAAGATAATCCAAATGAAACTTCTTTTATCGAGAGTATTCTTGGGTACCCCCCAAGATGTAATTAACTAAGTGGGATACGTCCCCTTGGGAGTGCTCTTGACCTCAGAATAAGCACATGCACCTTACTCTGGTTTTGGGTGTTTACATAGACCTTCTTTCGTGGATATTGGTTTATGGTGCTTTCGCCTGATTTTATTTTGGCGGACATTCTTAACCTATCATTGTGAGGTTTACCGCTCGTAAGCTTCCTACATTTTGTGTTTTCTCTTATTTTTTGCTTTGTTGTATGTCCCTTCTTATTCAGTTCTTCTCCTCTTCTAATCACTGATCTGATTTAGGAGGGAGATTTATTTGAATAGGGGAAGTATACGACGATTGACAGACTGGCGACCCCTTCTAAAATAAAAGAGAGGAAAACGAACAAAAACTGTGTTTAATAATTTATGTATTATGTTTGAAGAATTAGTTATTTTTCTACCATTTTGGATATGACTCATATAATAAAACCAAGGTTATCTTAAGAGAAAATGTGCAATATCCATTGGGATGTTGTCACACTAAATTTGACCTATATAAATACTTCTTTAATTGAATTAAGGCATCAGATTGTGATGGAGAGTCATGTATAATTTATTTAGTATGAAATGGTTGTGGGAGGTTGATTTTCAAGTTAGCTCTAGCTAAGGTGTGTGTTGAAAAAACATTCACTTCCCATATATATATATATATATATATATATATATATATATATATATATATATATATATATATATATATATATATATATATATNTATATATATATATATATATATATATATATATATATATATATATATATATATATATATATATATATATATATATATATATATATATATATAGTCTGCATTTTTTTTACATATAATGTACACGCTAAAGATTTTTTTCATTCTCTAGTTTTCTTCCTCATTCCGGATCGCACCAAGGTGTTTCATCAAACGAACTTGAAGGTAAACAATGATATTTAATTCTTATCAGATATTTGGGCTTCTTAAATCATTTCTCCTAAGTTATTATTTACAGGTTCCTCAATTTATATTAAGAATAGAAATTTGGCTTTACGTTAACTCTTTTCAGTTGAACTTTTGGCATATAAGTTAGGCTAGCCGCATGGTTGGGTTTAGCATTTGACTTATAGGATGAAGTCTAAGGTGTTTTATTCTTATTGTTAGAGATGGAAGCAAATTTTTTTGTTGTTAAACTAATAAAGAATAATATAAAGCTTTTCAAAAGTTTGTGAATAAAAATGTTTAACCTAATTTCTAATTTCAGCTCTATGTCCAATTATAAATTTATTGATTAGAAGTTAATCATGATTTATATGATCAATTGTAAAAATTTGGTCTTATTAGTATTCAAATCATAGTTATAGGAAAGCTACCCTCTCTAAAAGTTAGTACTTGATCAAGTAGTTTCTTGCCATGGTGTCTATGATAATACTTTAGTCTTATAATGTCTTTCATTTATATGTAAGAGGAATAGGTTCTTTGAATCTCTTAACTTTTTTGTTAAAGTATTTATTCAATAATTGTTAATCATACCCTAAAATACTCATCAAGTTAAAGTGACTCTTTAGTAGTCATTCATACATAAAGTCAATGAAATCATCTATTTAAACTAACAATTATATGAATTTATTCCATTATTTCAGTCATGTAATCCATTACAAGTCAGTATTTCAACTCAATAGGCTTTGGTATTTTTAAAACTACTTTCTTCTATTACTCCATTTCTATATTTTTGTATTCTTTTAGTAGTTTAATTTTTCTTGAGGTTTAGATGTTAATCTTCTTTTCTATTCAAATGGGTGTATTTTAAATAAATACTAAATACAGTGTTGGTATTTGATTATTCTAAAAATGAACCACTAAATCTTGCAATTATTCCTGAAGCTCTGACATTTGGTTCTTATTTTAATAAAGAATTTTTAAGACTTTAGATCTTTTTTATAGATCTTTAGATCTAACAAATGTACTATCCTAGCTAAGTTTATAACTTGGTTCTGAAAAATTGATTTTGGTACCATGTAGGTTTTATTTTAATAATGTCTGAAGAAAGATTAGAGGGAGACAAATTTAGATGTGAGAGAGAATGAAAAAAAAATTAAGTGTCTAATTAAAGTGAAATTTTAGGCTACGAAAAGATTTTGGTGAGGAGAATTTAGGTGAGGGGGATCAACCTCAAATTAACATGTTTTTAGTGCATATTTTATAATCATTTTAAGTATATTTGATGATATTGCACTTTAAAGGAAGATATTTTGCATGTTTTTGGTTTCAAGTACATGGAATGGATATTTAGAGAAAATGAAGAAAAAATGAAACAAAAATGATAATTTTTGTGTAGCGCTATAGCGCCACCCCTTGGCGTCATAGCGCCACCGTCGACTGAGAAGGGCACTTAGCACTCTAGACTGGCATTATAACACCAGTAACTATCTTTCTAGTAGATACACCAAATTTGGTCGAATTTTGGAAGGGTGTTTGAAGCAACCCTTGGTTATTTTCTGTTTTCTATTTAATGAGAAGGATTTAACTAAATTTAGGGACCTTTTCGAGCCTCAAAACTTCAATTGTGAGTTAGGTTTTTCATATTTTGTATTCAAGTGTAAGTGTGAGTTTTTTTTAGTGTGAAGAAGTTTGGAGATTGCTTAGAGGAAACTCCAGAAGTTTGCTTAAGGAGAAGACATAAGCTAGTTTGTATTTGTGTTTGAGTTTTTTTTGTAAGACTTGGATTTCAATGCAAATGTTTTGTTTTTGTTTAATCTCCATGAATTCTGAGTATTTTCCTTTCTTTCTTCTTACAAATGTGGCTTAATCTTGTGGGATGAAATGATTTAAAGATTTCTTTTTCATCTTAAAAATTGTGATGATATTTTCACCGAATCTTCATTTACTTTACAAATTGGCCACTTATGAGGTTAAAATTTGTTGAGAAACATAATGATCTTAGTGGGCTATGATTTCACTCAGCTATGAGATACCACACTTCATTTTAGGTAGAGTCATTGTGATCACCTAAGGGGGAGTGCAAATAAATAGGTAGATAAGTTTTGATGCGTGTAGAATAGGTTAAATCTAGAGTGACAAGCTAGATTTTGATCAGTTTTGCTTCAGATTTAGTACCATGATGTTGGAATTTGATCATTACAATATCATAGGAGGTGAGAGGCTAGATAGCAATGACGTGGAGTCGAGATATTAAGGAATCAACCTTTAAGTTAACTAATGTTCTTTGTAAGCACCGAGAGGGGATAACGAATAAGGTATGCTTTTATTTGTCATAATACCTTAATTTTGTCATAAATCATTTAAATCCTATATAGATTAAAATATCTTTGCAACGGGAAAGATTTTTCATAATATCCAAACACGATGTTATATTTTGCTAAGCTTTTACATTTAGTTGTTACTTTCATTTTAGCTCTTTTAGTAGTAATTTTTGGTAAGCATATCATTTTAAATCTTTTATCTTTTTAATATGATATTTAAATAGAAATTATGTAAGTTGATTTTAAGAGTTACCACATTCCTCATGGGATCGATACTAGGTTTTAAAAAAAATCATATATTGCTTGAAATACTTGCGTAGTACCCCTAGTATTCAAACTAGCTGCTAATTACAAAATTGAGATATATTTTCTAGCATAATTGAGGAGATTAAAAATACTCGTAAGTGCGGGCTGTGTCAAGTTTTTTGCGTCGTTGCCAAGGAATGCGACAAAACTTGTTGACTTATAATTTTATTTGAATTGTAGTTTTGAAAATAAAAAAAAATTGAAAGAACAAAAAAAAATTTAAAATTGAAAATTCAAAAAAAATATTTTCACTTTTGGTGTGCTATTTTATTTTTTGCAATTTTTAAATCGTTTATGTGTAGTTCTGGATCTGAAAATTTAGTGTCTTACGACTCTGAGTTAGAACGAACTATTAGAAAAAATTTTAAACAAGAAAGACTTCAAAATTCTCAAGAAATGAAAAACACATTGCAAAACAATATTTAAATTCAAACTGCCAAAAATAAACATCATAATTTACAAAAACCTTTAAGGGATTATGTGAACCCTACAGTAGATGAAATTCATTTAAATATTCAAACTTCTGCTATAACGGCTAACTTATTTTAACTTAAACTTTTGATTATATAAATGGTACAAAACAATCAATTCGGAGGAACACCATCTGAGGATCTGAATTTACATTTAGCTAGTTTTTTAAAACTGTGTGTTACATTTAAATATGTTGGCATATCAAATGATGTTGTCACGCTTAGACTTTTTCTCTTTTCATTAGGGGATAAAACTAAGATATGGTTAAATTTATTGGCACTTGGATCTACTATAACTTAGGGAGATTTAGCTAAAAAAAATTGGCTAAGTATTTTTCACCTTCAAAAACTGTGAAGCTCAGAAATGATATTACTTCTTTTACTCATTATGAAAGAGAGTCTATATATGAAAATTGGGAAAGATTTAGGGAACTTCTTAGAAAATGTCCACATCATGCTTTGCCATTCTGGTTAATCATTCAAACTTTTTATAATGGGTTAGTAGGATCCCTTGGATCTATTATAAATGCTGCTGTTGGAGGTTCATTAATATTTAGTAAATGAAATTCATTTAAATATTCAAACTTCTGCTATAACGACTAACTTATTTGAACCTAAACCTTTGATTATACAAATGGTACAAAATAATCAATTTGGAGGAACACCATCTGAGGATCCGAATTTACATTTAGCTAGTTTTTTAGAACTGTGTGCTACATTTAAATACGTTGGCATATCAAATGATGTTGTCAGGCTTAGAATTTTTCCCTTTTCATTAAGGGATAAAGCTAAGATCTGATTAAATTTATTATCACCTGGATCTATTATAACTTCGGGAGATTTAGCTAAAAAAAATTGACTAAGTATTTTTCACCTTCAAAAACTGCGAAGCTCAGAAATGATATTACTTCTTTTACTCATTCTTAAAGAGAGTCTATATATGAAAATTGGGAAAGATATAGGGAACTTCTTAGAAAGTGTCCACATCATGCTTTGTCTGGTTAATCATTCAAATTTTTTATAACGGGTTAGTAGGATCCCTTGGATCTATTATAGATGTTGCTGCTGGAGGTTCATTAATGTATATGCCCTTTGATGAAGCTCATTCATTAATTGAAGAATTGCCTATAAATAATCTTCAATGACTTTCTGATAGGGTAAATCCAAAGAAATTAGCCAGTATTCAAGATAAAAATGATATTTCAATGATTTCATGTCAAGTTGATGCATTATCTAAGAAGGTAGATCAAATTGGAATGAATTTTTCTCCAACACCGCAAATGGTTGAAGAAAATTCATTAGGACAAATAGTTGATTCTCATACTTCATTGGAAACTATAAAAGCTATTAGCATACTGACCAGAGGAAAATATGTTGAGATTTTCATACCTATTTTATACTGTTTTTAATGATATTGCACTTAAAGAAAGATATTTTTGATGTTTTGTTGCATGAATGATGAATTAGGATCAATGGAGCAAAAAGATGCAAAAAGATCATGAACAAGAAACACCAATGAAAATTACTGTGGAAATAGAAACTGAAAAAGAGAAAGTAGATATTGAAAAAGAAAAAGATCATGAATCCTCAAATTTAGAGTATCCATTTACATCAATGAAAATTACTGTGGAAAACCATCCACTACCGTTTCCTTAAAGATTGAAGCAACACAAACAGAATAAATAATTTTCCAAATTTTTAGATATTCTTAAGAAGTTAACGGTGAATATTCCCTTCGTAGAAGCTTTAGAGCAGATGCACATTTATGTGAAATTTATGAAAAATATTCTAAACAAGAAAAGGAAGTTCACGGATAATGAAACTGTTGCACTTAGCGAGGAGTGTAGTGCAATTATTCAGAAAAAGCTTCCTGAAAAATTAAAAGAACCTGGCAGTTTCACTATATCATGTGCTATTGGTGAAACATTTTATGGAAGAGCTTTATGTGATTTGGGAGCCAGCATTAATCTTATGCCTCTATCAATTTTCAAAAGATTAGGATTAGAAGAAGTCTCACCTACTTCTGTAACTCTACAGTTAGCAGATCGTTCAGTTACATATCTTAAGAGAGTTATAGAAGATGTGTTAGTAAAACTTTATAAATTTATCTTTCCTGTGGATTTCATTGTTTTAGATATATAGGAAGATAAATAAATACCTATCATTTTAGGGAGACCATTTTTAGCTACTGAAAAAGCTATGATAGATGCTCAAAAAGGAGAATTAAATACGAGAGTTAACAATCAAGAAGTGACTTTTAAAATTGCAAAATCTATGAAATACCCTGCTGTTGAAAGAGATAATGAATGTTTTTGCATGGAAATTAGTGAACATCTATTGAAAGAACATTTTAAAGAACACCTTGAGGAGAAAGAACAATTTGAAGAGAGTGACGAAATTATTTTGGTTGAATTAGAAAATGAAGAATTAGATTTTGTTCAAGAAAGATTTGAGATGCTGGATATTACGACAAATGCTGATAAAAACCTATTTCCGTCAATTATAAAATCACTTGAACTTGAGTTGAAAGTATTGCCTAGCCACTTAAAGTATGTGTTTTTAGGAGACTCATCTACATTACCAGTTATTATATATTCAGAATTAAATGACCTGCAAGAGCAAAGACTTTTAGATACATTGAAAATATATAAGAACGCTTTTGGTTGGGTCTTAGCTGATATTAAGGGAATCAGTCTTTCAATCTGTATGCACGGAATTATATTAGATAAACAATATAAACCAAGAGTTGATCCAGAAAGGAGATTAAATCCAATGATGAAAGAAGTAGTTAAGAAGAAAATTTTGAAATGGTTAGACACTAGAATTATATATTCTATTTCAGATGGTGTGTGGGTAAGTCCTATTCATTGTGTTCCTAAGAAAAGAGGAGTGACTGTTGAAATAAAAGAAAATAATGAATTAATACCTATCAGACAAATTACTAGGTGGCATATTTGCATTGATTATAGAAAATTAAACACTACCACCAGGAAATATCACTTCCCTTTACCCTTTTTAGATCAAATATTACATAGACTTGCTGGGCACAAATATTATTGTTTTTTAGATGGATATACCGGTTACCATCAAATTCATATTGCTCCTGAGGATCAAGAAAAGACAATATTTACTAGTCCTTTGGGAACTTTTGCTTTTCGAAGAATGCCTTTCGGATTATGTAATGCACCTGCAACATTCCAGAGATGTATGATGTCCATATTTAGTAAGTTAATTGATGATGGATTGAAATTATTTATGGATAATTTCTCTGTATTTTGAACATCATTTGATGCATGCTTAAATTATCTTGAAAAGTTTTGGAGTTATGCGAAAGAACTAATTTGGTTCTAAATTGGGAGAAATGTCAATTTATGGTTGTAGGAGAAATTGTGTTAGGCCATAAAATTTTGGAAGATGGTATAGAAGCAGACCCTGCAAAAATTCAAGTTATATCTAAACTAACACCTCTTATTAATGTAAGAGAGGTTAGGAGTTTTCTTGGACATGTTGAATTTTATAGGTATTTTATTAAAGATTTTTCAAAAATTACTAAACCTCTATGCCAACTTTTAGAAAAGGACAAGAAATTTGAATTTACTGAAAGCTGTTTAAATGCCTTTAAGTTATTAAAAGAAAAATTAATCACAGCCCCTATTATAGTTTCACCTAACCTGGAGAAACCATTTTAACTGATGTGTGATGCTAGTGATTATGCTATTGGAGTTGTCATTGGACAAAGGTATGAAAAGATTTTTAAAGTTATATACTACGCTAGTAAAACTCTTAATGATGCATAAATTAACTATAATGTTACTGAAAAAGAGTTACTAGCCATTGTGTATGCTTTAGATAAATTCAAATCTTATTTAATTGGAGCTAAATGTGTTGTGCATACCGATCACTCTGCTATTAAATATCTTATGCAAAAGAAAGATGTTAAACCAATGTTAATTAGATGGATACTTTTGATGCAAGAATTTGATCTTGTGGTTATTGATAGAAAGGGAACTGATAATCAAATTGCTGATCATTTGTTAAGATTAGAAAATCAAGAATCATCTGACACTGACAATGCAATTACAATCAGTTTCCCTGATGAACAACTTTATAATATTAATGAGTGGAAAATATCATGGTATGCTGATATTGTTAACTATATTGTAAGTGATATTTTGCCACCAATGCTGACATTGCAACAACAAAGGAAATTCATTCATGATACAAAATCATATTTTTGGGATGAGTCTTATTTATATAAACAATGTAAAGATCCGATTACGAGGAGATGTATACCTTATGAAGAAACTGAGCTAATCATTCAGAAATGTCATGATTCTGAATCTGGAGGACATTTTGGGATTGTTAAAACTGCTTAAAAAATTTTACAAGCTAGATTTTATTGGCCTACTATATTTAGAGATGTTTATATATATATAAAAACTTGTGATCAATGTCAACGAGTAGGCCATATATCTAGAAGAAATGAAATGCCTCTAAATTTCATATTAGAAGTTGAGATCTTTGATGTTTGAGGATTATATTTTATGGGATCATTTATTCCTTCATTTGGAAACTTATATATATTAATTGCAGTAGATTACGTTTCTAAGTGGATTGAAGCACAAGCTTTACCTCATTGTGATGCTAAAAGTGTTTCAAGATTTTTAATGAAAAATATTTTCATAAGATACGGAATGCCTAGAATGATTATCAATGAAGGAGGATCCCATTTTAAGAATAAATACATTCAGAGATTGACAGAAAAATTTAATATTATTCATCAAATCTCTATTGCCTATCATCCTCAAACTAGTGGGTTAGCTGAAGTTTCTAATAGAAATATTAAACAAATACTTGAAAAGACCGTAAACCCTAGTACAGTAGATTGGTCCACTAGACTGGATACCGCATTATGGGCTTACAGGACTGCTTATAAAACTCCTATTAGAATGACTCCTTACAGAATGATTTTTGGAAAGACTTATCACTTATCAGTAGAATTGGAGCATAAAGCATATTGGGCGATTAAAGAATTCAATTATAATTTGAAAGATGCTGGTAAGAAGAGATTGTTATAATTAAATGAATTGGAAGAATTAAGAAATGATTCTTTTGATAATGATAGAATTTATAAGAAAAAATTAAAGTTATGGCATGATTAGAAGATTAAAATAAAGAACTTTGAACCAGGACAAGAAGTTTTACTTTACAACACTACGCTGAAGTTATTTCCTGGGAAATTGAAGTCTCGTTGGTTAGGACCCTTTACTGTAACTCAAGTTTATAATTACGAAGCTGTTGAATTTAAAGATCAGAAGACGGGAAATAGATTTTAAGTAAATGGACACAGATTAAAACCATATTATGAGGGTAAAATACAAAATTTTAAACAGGTTTTAATGATCAGTCAACCTGTATGACACCTAAATAGGTCAGGCTGACGACGTTAAACCAAGCGCTTTATGGGAGGCAACCCATATTTTACTTTACTTTTATCCTGATTATAGTTTTTTTTATTTGAAATTATCGCTAGTATGTGGTAGTATTAAGCTCTACTACTCGTATTCACCCTTGAAATATCTTAAAAATTGGATCCATATAGAAAAATTGGAACTCATTCGGACTAGAGTGAAAACTGTGCAAATTTTGCCTTGGGCGCCGATGGTGCCCTCGACGCCGCCGACGGTGGGTTTTTATTAAGATTCCAGACAAAATTAATACAGAGGCTTGCCGACGGCACCCTCAACCCCTACGACGGCGAGACCGGCGAATTGGCAGTTATTTGAGTTTAAATGGCAGTTTTTTGCTGTTTTTGAGCGGGAATTGTCTTTTTAAACTTAAAAATTTGATTCCTAGTTCATATTTTCCCTCCAAAAATGAATTGAAACTCCAATTTCATTTCTATGGCGTCTAATTCCCCTGATAATCTCATAATGCGAGTTTTCAATCGATAAAAGTTTATTAGAGCGGAAGCGCAGCGAATCTTCAACAAGTTACTAACAAAGAAAATATTGATCAAGGAAAGAGGATTCGTAAATCGCGGATTGAATAATCCCACGATGGATATTGAAGAAGCGATAGTGCGGCGAAGATGGGAAGTGTTGTGCTACACTACCGCCATCATGGTTGTTCCAGTGGTGAAAGAATTTTATGCAAATTTACATGGAATCAACGAGGGAGTTGTTTATGTGCGAGGAAGATGGATCACTTTCACTCCTGCACGGATCAACAAATTATACATGATAAAGAATGTTTTTGTCTGCCACTATTCCAATTTCGTCCCAAAGAGAAACCAGATGAATGAGATTTATCAATATTTAACGGATGAAACTGACGACTGGGAAACAAGAGAAAACGGGTATGTTAGTTTTTCTTCAACAATCCTAAATCTCGTTTCAAAGCATTGACACTTTTTCATTTCTTTGAAACTGTTACCGACAATGAAGATTGGTAAAGTTTTGAAAGAAAGTGTCATTTTGAATTATTGCATTCAAAGGGGACTGTCGATCGACATTGGATCCATAATTGTGATGTTGGTTTTGGGCCTGATTGTTCATGGATCAACTTATGGGCTTGGACACCCTTCCACAATTTTCTCACTTTGCAGTCAGTTCCAAGTGTCCTATGAAAATTAGGAAAATGTACTGCTACCTTGGAAGCCTTTGGATCCAACTGAGAGATTCCTAATTTTTGAAGATGAAAATGACATGGCCATCATAATAGATCAATTATCTCAGAATTCACTGCCAGTTCAACCCTTAGTGCGTGATAAGTCTTTGGTGATCCTGCGCCGAATCAAGAAATTGGAAAAGAAGGTTCAAATGTCATAAATGAAATTTATAATATCTCTGATTTCTTCGATCATCTAGACTGGAGGATGAAGGAACATTTTGAGCACTCTGGACATTTAGAAGATAGCTTAATACGACTGATGAGGAGGATGAAGTTAATAGAGGGGATTCCACTGAAGGATTTCCATTCCGACCCTTCTACAATCTCTTCGTTCATGTGCAATCAATGGGTGATCTCAGAGGAGAATCAAGTATCGAGTCTGAAGATTAGTTGATTTATATTACTACATATTTGTTTATCTATATATTGTGATTTGAACTTTGTATTTGCTTTTCTTTAGAATTATGTTTTTAGATCTCTATATAGTTGAGACTAAGCATAGGATGTTTTGTTTTCAGGGTTT
Source organism: Phalaenopsis aphrodite (assembly GCA_003013225.1). Lineage (NCBI taxonomy): Eukaryota > Viridiplantae > Streptophyta > Magnoliopsida > Asparagales > Orchidaceae > Phalaenopsis > Phalaenopsis aphrodite. The sequence continues at coordinate 385,226 of NEWO01000227.1, forward strand.
TGAGTGTTGTGGCTTGGATTGCGACGTTGAATTATTATGTTGAGGTTGAGAAAATACCAAACTTAGGTGTGTTATGTAACGTACATTGTACATATTAGAATTTATATATAAATGTGATGTTTTGTGTTATGAAAGTTTATATGTGCTAAGTACATTATTTAGTCACTTAAAATAATGTCTATAATGATTAAAAAGATGTCGTTAAGGCTTCGAATTGATCAGAATCGTGAAAATCCAGAATTTGGACAAAATCAATAGAGCCCGCCGATGGCGCCCTCGATGCCGCCGACGACGAGATTTTCTCAAGACTTAGGATTTAATTCCAATAGAGCGCACCGATGGCACCATCAACCCCGTCGACGGTGAGCACAAGAAAAAAACACCTTTAACCGTGATTTTGACTAGTCAACCGCCACTATTCATCATGTCCTTCCTCCTAAAAACGTCATTTTTGAACTAGGGCTTGAAAGATCTTGGATTGGGAGGCCATTTCAAGGCTTTTTTACACCGGATTTGATCATCTCTAGGTAAGAGCTTCACTCCAAGCTAAAAATATTTGATTTTCACATTGGATTTCTTCAACATTGAGGAGATCCGAAAATTTTGAGAATGTGAAGAAAATTTGGGAAGAAATTCATGGATCTTAATGTTGAACTCTTAGAATTACTATTGGAAGCCATGATTTGTATATTTCAAGTAATTTTTGGAATTTTTCTATAATTTGATTAGATTGAAATGGCTCCACATCAAAAGAGAAGAGTTGAGTTTGACGAGTCTCGCTTCGTCAATGGGATGGCTCGAACAAAATTTACCTCCATATTTATAGGAAAGAAGTGCATACAAGATCGAGTTTTTGAAAGTCCGGGAGGAGAAATTGAAAGAGTTATTACTGAGCGGAGGTGGGAAAACTTTTGTTACACCACCAATAGAGCTGATGCAAATGTTGTGAAGGAGTTCTACGCCAATGTAATTTATTCTAATGACGGAATCATTCAAGTGCGTGGATTTCCTGTTGAGTTTACCACCGCCCGCATCAACACTTTTTATGAAGTCTCAGACTCTTATAGATGCCAATATGAATCCTTTAGTATGATGGAAGGCCCCCTTAATGATGTGATCAACTTTATCATTGATGGGAAAGGAACATGGAAGATAAAGCTGCGAGAATGGGTAAATTTTTATGCTTCCATGCTTACTGCCACCTCTAAGGCGTGGCACTATTTAATTTCCTCTACTCTGTTATCGACCTATCACCAAAGTGAGGTAAATAGAGATAGAGCTATTCTGAATTTCTGTATTCAGAATAATAAAACTATAAATGTGGGGAGAATTATTCTTAAGAATATATTGACTACGGCGAGGAGTGAGACTAGTGGAGGTCTATGACATCCTGGACTTATTTATACAATTTGCAAACTTTTTGGAGTAGAGATTGGAGATGAAGAATGGGTTTACCCTATGAAACCCATTATTAAGGCTAATTTGAAGACTTATGAATCCCGTGAGAAATGGAGAATTGGGAGTGGATGTCAAGAATCTTGTACTAGTAGAGATGTCCCCTCTACAAGTTATGACCTTCCACCTTCTAGTTCTCCTCCCCTCTCTGATTTGATGAATGAGTTGACCTTACAGTGGAAGAGCATAGAATTGATAAATGAAAGGATTGAAGGTTTAGAATGTCGACACGATTACGATAGTGAATACCTTCAGAGGCATTCAAATTTTGAGGTAGCCTATTATGAAGCTCAGGCCCGACACTGCAGAGGTGAGCCTGATGTTACTTTTCCTGAGTGCCCCCGGTATACTCAGTATCATCCTGATCCACCTGCTGATCAAGGCGATGAAGATATAGCTTGGGATTTTGATATTGAATGAAATTGATGTACTTATATTTGTACTTTTATTTCTGTAATTTTTTTGTAATAAAAATGGATGTTTATGTATTTGGTAGGCAACCCTTAGGAAAGCTCATCCAGAACTTTAAAAGAATATTTTGGCCGAAAATTGGAAGAGTCTAGAGGGTCTAAAGGAGGTCTAGAGGTCTTGGATGTTAGAAATGTTCCAATAATGTGTAAAAATTGTGAGGAATTCTTCGAGAGCTTGTAAGAGTGGAGAGAAAGTGACAGATTTCTTCCTCCTTACTACTTCGAAGAGGAATTCTTTGTGCTGTAAAGAAAGGAAGAAATTTAGAGGAACTTCGAGGAGTGTTCTTGGGAAGAAATTAAAGATAAGTTATTTACTTGTTGTAGTTTGTATGACTTTGATTTTATATATGAATTCTGAGTTTTGTTGTGTTTTCCCCATGAGATCTGAGTAGCTTTCTCTGTCTTTCTCCTTGTCTCAAGATTTGTGAAATGGTGATTTAAATTGGTGAAGCCATGAAAAATTTTAAGAAATTGTGATGATCTTTTCACTTCAATCTTAATTTACTTTCAATCTGGCTAATTAATTTGTTAAAATATGTTGAGTTTTATAACTAAAGTGAAGATTACATCCAAGATTTAGGGAGGTCAAAGTTCTTGGAAGTTGGGTGCAAATAAATAAGGAAATAATATTATGGGGCATAGAATTTGAGATTTTAGAGTGAGAGACTAAAATCCCTAATTTGGTTCTATTGTTTGGGTGCTGAAGTGTAGATGTTAGCCCTCAGGTGAGGGGAACGTGGGAGCTCCGAAGTGAGAGCTGGTATCCTCCCAGCCTAGCCGCACATTCAGTAAACAAGCGTAAGATTAGTCAATTTTCTTTATGTCTGGACCAAAGGGTAAAGAATAGGTATGCTTCTATTTGGCACAATATAATTCGAACTAATTCACTTTATCCATTCACTATAATTTCTTGACAAGGAGAAGGATGTTTTCTTATATATTGAATGTCACATTTAAATCCTCATTAGTATCATTAGTTATTTAATAGTTATTAAAATTACATATTTATTTCAATTGCCTATTAGTGACAGATAAGCAGATTGAACTTCGTTGTTGCGATTAAAGTATTGCTTTTCTAAAATCTTAGTTTGTAGTTCTAAACCACTCCCTGTGGGATCGATATTTAAGACTCCATTAGAGCCCTATATTACTTGAGCTATATGTATACTTGTGTTAATAAGCAAGACTTTACAATTATTGAATATTTATTACGTCCAAATTTAACTTATACTTTTAATCATATATAAAGCCATCGGTCAAGTTTTTGGCGTCGTTGCCGGGGATTTAAATCTTCTAATAACGCTGTCAAATTCTTGTATTTGGTGTTTATAAAAAAGTTGGTCACATACCTAATAACCCATATTCAAATTATTACAACCCGGGTTGGAAAAATCATACTAACTTTAATTGGAACAACAATCCTAGTTGTTGATATGGAAATGAAAATATAGTTGTGTAAATTTTATAAAGTTGACTCCGCTTTGCAACGGTTCCAAAAAGTTGATGGAGTGTTTTATGAATAGTAACGTTAAGCACTTAAGTTGGGATTCTACGCAAGTATACATATCATTATTAAGTAATATAAGACTTTCTTTTTAAGTCCTAAATATCGGTCCCACGGGGAAGGTTTAAATTTTAAATGATAAATTAACTAGAAAATTTACAGAAATCAAATAAAATTATTGTCACTAATTCTGAAACTTTAAGATATTATCAAAGCAAAACTCTTTACTACTAGCAGAATTTAAAATCATGTTTTAAAATTAATAACTATTAAACTATGTTTATGTGATTAAGTTTTCTAATGTGAAAAAGTATCTTTCGCACTACGATGAGTTTTTGGTGAAATGAGATGAGATAAATGATTTAGATATGTATTGTGCCAAATAGGAGCAATTTTAATTCTCTACCCTGATTCAGTGTTATAGAAAATCATTGGCTAATCTTAGGTTTAGTCCCTAAATATGTGGCTAGACTAGGAGGATACTGACTCCCACTCCAAAGCTCCCACTTCCCTTCCCCTGAAAGCTAAATCTCGCTTTAGTTTTTAAACACTAAGATCGAATTAGGGATTTCAGTCTGTCACCCTAGAAATCTCCAATTTTACACCCACCAAAGTATATTTTTGTATTTATTTGCACTTAATCACGTGAACGAAATACTCCTTCATGGACTTAAATGTGATTCTCACTCTATTGTTGAACTCATACTCGATTTCCTGGATCATATGTTTCACAACATATTTTATCAATTCAATTGACTAGATAAAAAATTAAATTAAGAGCGAAGCTAAAAAACCATCGCAATTTATTTTAGATTTTAGCATTGGTACATCGACATTTTCTCTTCATTTCATCATATCTCGGAGTAGGGAGAAAGATAAAGGAATCTACTCAGACTTCATGAGAAAGATACAATAAAACACAAATTTCATATATAAAAGAAAGTTCATACAACAATAATAAACAAACAACACTTATCTGAAACTCTTTCTCAAAGAAAATCCTTTGTAGCCTCCCTTAGGAAATGTAGGAAGAAGAAATCTCTCACTTCTCTTCCTCTCCAACCCTTCTTAGAGAAGAATTCTCACTTAAAATCACCACAAAAACTTAAATCTATAAAAATAATAACTAATTAATGGTGTGAAATGGCATGGAATGTAGGTGTGTTGAAATGAGTGGAAGCAGTTGAAATGGCGCGAAGGAAGGGGGGTCTTCTGATCAAATTTTGGCCCTAAATAGAGCCTAGGTTGGTTCTCTAATAGGTGCATCCAACAACTCTTCAAAAAGTGTCCATATTTGTCAAATCTTCTAGAAACAAGGCTTTCGCCGACAGTTGTGCCATCAATGTCAGAGGTTCATATTTAAATCTAAAGTTTATATCAAACGGCGTCGTCGGTGCTGAACAAATTTTGAACTTCTTCATTTTTGCTCCAAATTTCATCGTTTTTGCTTCATTTTCGCTCTAAGTCCTCAAAATCAACAACATGCAATAAAACATAGAAAATACCTTCCATTAAAGTGTAATATCACCAAAAATGGGTATAAAATATGGGTTTGAAAATGCATATATTTTTGGTGTATCAAAATCTCTCAAACTTAAATGTTACTTGTCCTCAAGTAACTACTTTATTACATAAAAATATAACTTATGGTAAAGATTTTAACTTCTAGATTTTCATATCTTAGTTCACTAGATAAAATAGTATTACTTAAGAAAAATTCAAAACAACTCTAATTAATACCAAAGGTATAAGAATATCTAGTATCAAGTCTAAAACTTTTGATTCTCTATTCTTTTCAAGGAAAATTGCAAATTATTCATATTAAAGCCACTTAGAATATCCATATGAAAAAGAACTTCATGGAACTTTACTAGTAAATTTGCTAATACTGAAATATAAGTTTAAAAAATGTATTCAAGTCTTCTTCTTTAAGTTGATTCAAGTGAAACCAATTTTTAATTAGGCATCTTCTCAAGTTTCTCCTCACATCTCTTTTTTTTATTTTCTTTTCTTTTTTTCTCTTTTCTTTTCAGAATCATTTTAAATCCTTTTTTTTCTTTTCTTTTTCTTTTCCTTTTTCTTTTCATGTGAGAATTATTATATCTGGATAGCCTTTAATGATTTTGATCTTCATTATCCCCTTCTTAAAGTTAAAAACTTTTCACATTTCTTCACTTTATAAATCTATATTAGCTTTAAAGATTTTTCATAAAGTTTTAATCTTTTCTTCTTACATGAATCTCTAAGATTTGTAATACTTCAAAAATACAAATTTCTTTACTAAAAATAGAAAAACATAGTCTTATTCTATCATACCAGATAATCTTAACCTCTAAAATTAACATTTATTATTTAAAAAATTTTACTTAAGTTTACTATATATTTAGAAACATATATATGGTTATCTAAAGATACCCTCTAATACCAAAGGTCTTGTTAAAATTTTTTAAAAATTTTGAAAATATAACTAATTGAGGACAAATAAAATTAAGTTTTTTTTTCTGAAGAAGGAATTTCTCTTCCTCCCAAACTTAAATTTTTAAAAGATTTTAAATGAAGAACTTGAAAAATTAAGGGTCAATGAAAACATTTAATACATAAAGAAAAGACATACATGTTTAAGGTTCTGATTAGAAACTTAACTCTGAAATATTGCAGGTGATAATATGAAAAGTTACAAGACTTAAAATATTAAATAGCACATAATACTTATAAAAATTTACTGAGAAAGAGTTAACTACAAATACATCCGACAAAGTACTAAAAATTAATAACATTATTAAAAATAGTCTCACAACACAACACACAACAAAATAAAGTACCTCAATCCACAAACAAACAGTTTCAAAAATAAAGTACAATTAAATAAAAACTAAACAAAAATCTAACTAAAACATCACCAATCATCGTCTTCTTCTTCTTCATCATCTTCCATTTCCAAATTCTGCTGCTGATATGGAGTAAAAATAAGGTGAGTAGAAAATTGAACTGAGTGATCACCCTTCATGAATTTAACCATTGCATCATCATCAGTAGCGTCATATTCAAACTTTTGTCTTCTCAAATCATCAAAATGAGTATTTCTGCCCTCCATATTTTCCATTCTATGATCCATTCTCAAAATATCTCTCTGTTGGATCATCATTTATTCCATAAGTTTTTGGATAGTAGGGGCACTAGAAGTACCTGAAGTAGAAGGAATGTCCTTGGTCCTACTTCCAGATTTCCATCCAACATGAAATTCATAAGTCTTGATATTAGCAAACCCAATAAGTCTTAGAGGTTCAATCCTCTTCTCCTCTGATCTATAATCAATTCATGCATGTTCACATATTGTGAAGATTAGGGCAGGGTGTGCTAAACCTCCAGTAGTCTCTCCAAAAGCAATAGATCAAGTGTTTTTATAAATAATAGAACCTACATCTATTCTTTTCATCTTTGGATACAAAAGTTTAAGATGGCTCTATCCCTTGTAGCCTCACTATGATGATTTGTTGGTATCATTCTTTTAGAAGTTTAACATTGAAAAAGGAAAGTTTACCTTAACTCAATTCTTCCCTTCCAGGTTCCTCTTCCATCAGTAAGAAAAGAAATAAACTCATACAAGGCCTCATTCATAGTGGAAAATGATTTGTACTGGCAGCTATACACATCTTCCAACTAATAAAATTTATTAATTTTGTTCGGAGTAAACTGCACCATTTTTCCACGAACAAATACAAAGTCTTCAGAATTCTCCTTGAAATTGGTATAGAACTCCATCACTACACCAATAATCGCCTCAACAATAAAGTAGCAAAAATTCTCGCACTGCCGAGCATTGATTATTCTCTCAACTTCTCCTCCCGGATTTTTAAATCCTCGATCCAGAATCACTTTTTTAGTGTTACGTAGACTATTGAAACAAATATTCGCCTTGTAATTGACAAACTTTTGGTCATCAAAATCCACTTTTCTTTTTCCTTTGCTCATTCTAGGTGTCATGGTAAATCTACAAAAGTTTGATAAAATCAAAATAAATTCCCAAAAAATTCTGGAAATGACAATGTGAAACGTTTTAAACATAAATCTACTAAGTACGAGTTCTTCACCTAAGGATTTTCTCAAAATCTCCAAAAAAATTCTCAAAATTTTAGATCTGAGCAATGTGAGATAAATCCTTGGTGAAAATAAAAAATTTTGAGTTCAAAGTGTAGCTCTTATCTAGAGAAGATGAAATCCAAGCTTTGTTTTCCTTAAAATTGCCTCAAATCCGAGCAATAGCAAACCCTAGGTGAAAAAACTGGAGGTTAAAGGTGACCAAGTGGTAAAAATGGTGTTTCACTGTATAAATTGTGAATTTTAAAGGTGTTAGGGTCGAGAATTGTCGGCACTAGTGGCCAAAAAATTGCCATTTTGATTTTTTCAATTTTTAATTTTCTCTCAATTTACTCCAAAGTTTATTTAGTCTTTTTGAACATTAATTTTCATCTAAAAATAATTTACAAACAAACATTTTCACAAATAACACCAAACTAACTTTTATATATAAAAATGCACTTTTTACAAATACATTTTTATAATCACATTTCCACATCTTCAAAGTAAACTAACTTATAATTCATCGTCGAAATCAAGCCACGGCACTAGAACGCTGACACAAAACTATACACATAATTAAAGTTCTAAAGCAAAGTAAAGTAAATCAAACCCACACAATTATGTTAAAGCATAAGTATTTTAAAATAATAGAGAGTCTAACTTCTTCAATTGCTCTACATTTTCTTTAGTGCTTTCTCCTCCTCTAATATCTCCCATAAACTAGTAATTGATATATAAATTGTAGAAGGGTCGGTATGGGAACTGATCAGTTGAATTTTCATCAATCCATCCATTTTTCTTAAATATTTGTACCAATTCTGCTTCAACTGTTCCTGTATGATCAAAGTTCTCATTCATTCTCCAATCTTGGTGATCAAAAAGGTAGTTAAGATTTCATATTGCATTTGTAATACTCTGAAGTTCTCTTTCTATTTTCTTCATTCTTTTCTCCAATTATATTGAACTTCCAACTGCTGGTGGCATCAATGGTGTTGAAGCATGTGATGAATGCTCTAAAATACAATCTAATGCTTCATTTACATTTCCTATGTAATTTCCATCAATAGGAATCATGGGCTCCCAAGGTAGTAAAACTTTTTCTCAACTTTCATATGGAACTTGAGATTGACTGCAAGGTAGGAAAATTGTATAAGGATGCCCAAGTCCACATGTTGGCCCATTCATGATAATACCCATAATAGATTTGAAAATAATTGACCCTACATCAATGGTTTTTCCATTTGAATGCAATAGTTTAGAATGACACTTTAATTTGTAACTCTACTAATCTTCATGGTAGGTAGTAGTTTTGTACATATGAAGAAATGCAATTATTTTGAAATTGGGTTTAGCAGTGATGCAGAGAAACTAATGTATCACTGATCTCTGATTTCCCAATTATCTTGTTCATCCATCAGAAAATTATATACTTCTTGCATCATATCTTTTGTCGGGAGAGAATTTATATAATGATAGATTGGAATATTTTTTATCATATACAAATCATTAACCTGAACTGGAATAAATGGTATAGCCTTACCTCAAACGAATACAACTCCTTCGGTAATTCCATGTAGGTTGGCATAAAATTATTTTACTACGGGTACTACAACTGTAGCGGTTGTGTAGCACAGAATTTACCAACATCTTTGTACAATGATTTTCTCAATCTGTGAACTTGGATTACTAACTCCGTGATTGACAAAGTCTCTCTCCTTGATACGTCTCTTCTTTGTGATGACTTTATCATATAGTCTCTGCGCATAAAAACTGATAAACTTTCTTCTATTAAAAACTCCATAATTTAAAGTATTTTTAGAATTGTAAGCCATGGAATTCAAAATTAGGAAGTTTCTAGACGTCCAAGTTAGTTTTTAAGACTTTAAAAACACCTCTCGGCGGTTATTATGGAGTGAAATCCCGCCAAAGTCCACCATAATCGTTCAGCACGTGAAAAATGTCTAGGCCACCGTCGGTGCTCCCAATGGCACTGTCAGCGCCATGGTCATTTAGTCGGGCGCCATCGACGCCCATTCTGGTGTCGTCAGTTCCAGAGGCCAAATTCGAGTCTGAAATTTTTTTGTTCAATTTGATTCCAAATTTTCCTCCAATACCAATATTTGTCTTAATTTATGATATATATAATTGTGTAGGACTTAAAAATACTATTATTTCCTAATACATAAACACTCTTATTAACAAAATAGTAATATATAGATATATAAATTCATATATGGGTTGCCTCCCATAAAGCGCTTGGTTTAACATCGTAAGCCTGACATACCATTGGTTTATTTAGGTTGACTTAACATTAAAATTTCTTTAAATTGGCATATGTGTCCTTCATAATAATGTTTCAATCGATGCTCATTAACTTTAAATATATTTCCAATTTTAGGATCCTTAATAACAACAGTTCTATAATGATAGACTTTAATCACTATAAATGGTCCTAACCATCTGAATTTCAGTTTTTCTGGAAATAATCTCAATCTTATATTATATAATATAACTTCTTGTCCAGGTTCAATCTTCTTATTAATAATCTTTCGATCATGCCATATTTTCATTTTCTCCTTATAGATTCTTACATTATCATATGTTTCATTTCTAATCTCCTCAAGTTCATTAAGTTGCAAAAATCTTTTCTCTAGCATCTTTTAGATTAAAATTAAATTCCTTAATATCATAAATGCTTTACGCTCCAATTCTACTCGTAAGTGGCATGTTTTTTTTACAAAAAAAGTCTATATGAGGACATTCCTATAGGAATCTTATAAGCAGTTTTGTATGCCTATAATACAGTATCTAATCTAGCAGACAATTCCAATTTATAGGGATTTACAGCTTTTTCTAAAATTCCTTTTATTTCACGATTCAATATTTCTGCTAGTCCGCTTGTCTAAGGATGACAAACAGTAGAGAATTTATACATAATATCATATTTCCTTATCAATTTCTCAATTTTCTTATTTCTAAAATGAGATTCTCCATCAATAATAATTACTCTGGGCATTCCATATCTTATAAAAATATTTTTATTACAAAATTTAGAAACACTCCGAGCATCACATTTAGGTACATCAACAACTTCAATCCATTTGGACATGTAATCAACAACAAGTAATATATATAAGTTTCCAATTTAAGGCATAAATGATCCTATAAAATCTAGTCCCCGCACATAAAAAATGTCTACTTCCAATGTGTAATTTAGAGGTATTTTGTTTCTTTTAGAATATTTCCTACTCACTAACATCGATCACATGCTTTAATATATTCATTAACATCTCTAAAAAAAGCAGGCCAATAAAATTTAGCTTGCAAAATTTTCTAAGCAGTTCTATTTGTTCCAAAATATCCTCCAAATTCAGAATCATGACATTTTTCATTTATTTTGTCGAGTTTTTTCATAAGGCAGACACCTTCTAATAATTAAAATTTTACATTATTTATATAAATATGGGTCATCCTAAAAATAGAATTTTGAATCATATATAAATTTATTTAATTATTGATTCTTAATATCTTGCGGTAGAATATCACTTACAATATAATTTACTATATCGACATACCACGATGTATCAATTTCATCAATATTATATAATTGTTCATCAGGGAAATTTTATAAAATTTCATTTGCAAAATTAGTTAATATTTTTTTTTGTAGTCTAAACAAATGATCAGCTATTTAATTGTCATTTCCCCTTCTTTCAACTACAGAAAAATCAAACTCTTGTAACAGAAGTATCCATCTAATTAATCTCAGTTTAACATCCTTCTTTTACATTAAGTATTTAATAGTAGAATGATCTATATGCACTATACATTTAGTTCCAATTAATTAAGGTCTAAATTTATCAAAGGCATTGACAATAGCTAATAACTCTCTTTCAGTAGTAGTATAATTAATTTGAGCATCATTCGTAGTTTTACTAGCATAATATATTACTTTAAAAATTTTATTGTGTCTTTGTCCTAAAACAACTTCAATAGCATAATCACTAGCATCACACATTATTTCAAATAGGTTTTTCCCAATCAGGTGGTACTGTTATAGGTGCAGTGATTAATTTTTCTTTCAATAGTTCAAATGCTTTTATGCATTCTTCATTAAAATCAAATTTTGTATCTTTTCTAAAAGTTGGCATAATGGCTTAGTTATTTTTTAAAAATTCTTTATATAATGCATGTAGAAACCAACATGTCCTAAGAAACTTCTTACCCCTTTGAACGTAGTTGGTGGTGGTAATTTTATGTAACTTGAATTTTTGCAGGATCTACTTTCATGTCGTTTTCAAAAATTTTATGTCATTTACAATTCCTCCTGCAACCATAAAATGACATTTTTCTCAATTTAGTACTAGGTTAATTTTTCCACATGATTCTAGAACTTCTTCTGAATTATTTAAGCATAATTCAAATGAAGTCCCAAACATAGAGAAATCATCCATAAATACTTATATTCCATGCTCAATCAAATTACTAAATATTGACATCATACATCTTTGAAATGTTGTTGATGCATCGCATATTCCAAAATACATTCTACGAGAAACAAATGTTCCATAAGGGCTTGTAAATATTGTCTTATCCTGATCCTCAGAAGCAATTGGAATTTGATGATAACTAGTATATCCATCTAAGAAACAATAATATTTATTTTCAGCCAATCTATCTAACATTTGATCTAGAAAGGGTAAAGGAAAGTGATCTTTCCTGGTGGTCAAGTTAAATTTTCTATAATCTATACAAATTTGCCAACCAGTAACTTGTCTTATTGAAATTAATTCATTTTTCTCATTTACTTCAGCGGTCAGTCCTCCTTTCTTTGGAACACAGTGAATTGGACTTACCCAAGCACTGTCAGAAATAGGATATATAATTTCAACATCTAATCATTTTAAAATTTCTTTTTTAACAACTTCTTTCATTATTGGGATTAATCCTCTCTAAAGGTCAGCTTAAGGTTTGTATTGTTCATCTAATAAAATGTTGTGCATACAAATTGAAGGACTAATTCCTTTAATATCTGTTAAAGTCCATTCAAAAGCCTTTTTATATCTTTTTAACATTTCTATTAATTTTTGTTCTTGAATTTCAGTTAACTCAAATGATACAATAACAGGTAATGTAGATGATTCTCTTAAAATTACATATTTTAAATGAGTAGGTAATACTTTTAGTTCAAGTTCGGTGGTTTGATACTTGAAGGAATAATATTTTTATTATCATTTTCCAACAAATCCAAGGATTCAAATTTGTCCTGAATATAATCTAAATTTTCTTCTTTCATTTCATCCTCATTTTCACTAAATTCTTCTTATTTTAATTTCTCCTTAAACTCTTCCTTAAATTGCTCATTACTTAGATAATTAGTAACTTCCATCCTAAAACATTCATCAGCTTTTTCTATTGCAGGATATTTCATAGCTTTTGCAATATTAAATTTTACTTCTTGATCATTAACTCTCATTATTAATTCTCCTTTTTGCACATCTATCACAGCTCTCCCTGTTGCAAGAAATGGTCTCCCCAAAATAATAGGAATTTCTGTATCTTCCTCCATATCTAACACTATAAAGTTTATAGGGAAAATAAATTTATCCACTTTTACTAATACATGTTCTATAACTCCTTTAGGATAAGTGATTGATCGATCAGCTAACTGAAGAGTTACAGTCGTAGGGGAAATCTCTCTTAAATCTAAATGTTTAAAAATTGATAGAGGCATAAGATTGATACTCACTCCTAAATCACATAAGGTTTTCCCATAAAAGTTTTCACCAATTGCACAAGGTATATTAAAACTACCAGGATGTTTTTTTTTCTAGATAATAGCGCTAGACTCTTCACTAAGTGCAACAGTCTCATGATCTACAAACTTTCTTTTCTTATTTAGTATATCTTTCATAAATTTCACATAACTTGACATTTGTTCCAAAGACTCAAAGAAAGGAATGTTTAGCGTTAAATTTTTAAGAATTTTTAAAAAAATTTTAAATTATTTATCTTTATTCTTCTGTTTTAGTCGTTAAGGAAATGGAGGTGATGGTTTTTTTAAAGGAACTTACGTTTGTTCATTTTCATTAGGGTCACTTTCCATCTCTTCCTTCTCCTTGTCAATTTCTACTTCTCTTTGGACTCTTGTTTCAACTTCTTCTCCACTTCATAATTGAATTGATTTAATTTGTTCTTTATTTTGATCTTTAGGATTAACTTCTACCATACTCGGAAGATTTTCTGAAGATTTGTTATTAAGTGCAGTAGCAATATGTCCTAATTAATTTTTAATATTTCTAATAGCAGCCCCTTCATTTTGTATTTGATTTCTCATATTCAACGTTACCTCTTCCATCATTAATTTCTTTTTCTTAACTTGTGGGTTAGGGTTAGAGTTAAATCTAGAAGGATAATAAGGTTGATAATTAGGATTTCCTTGGTTATTTAAATTTCTTAAGGGGTTCGTTGAATTGTTATAAATATTTCAACTAAAATTAGGATGACTTTTCCATCCAGGATTGTAATAGTTAGAATAAGGATTGTTATATTGATTATTAATAACATTCAAAGTTTCATAAGATCATTGAGTATCAATTATCTGTCCTAGTGAATTTTCCTCTAATACATGTGGTATTTGAGAATAATTCACTCCAAGTTGATCCATCTTTTTTGATAAAGCAGCAATTTGAGATGCTAAAATAGACATTGCATCAGTTTCATGAATACTAGCTACTCTCTTAAGATTTACCCATTCTGAGGACCATAAAAAATTATTAGTATTTGTTTCTTCTATTAAATAGTATGCTTCATCAAAAGGTTTTGACATTAAAGATCTGCAAGCAACAATATCTATAATAGATCTAAGTGATCCTACTAATTCATTGTAAAAAGTTTGAATTATTAACCAATCTGGTAAAGCATGGTGTGGACATTTTCGAAGGAGATCCTTAAATATTTCCCAGGCTTCATATATTGATTCCCCTTCAAATTGACAAAAAGATGTAATATCATTTCTAAGATTAGCAATTTTCGAGGGTGCAAAATATTTAGTCAAGTTGTGATAGTTCTCCCCAAGTTCTGATAGATCCAGGTTCTAATGAGTTTAACCAAGCTTTGGCTTTATCCTTTAATGAAAAAGAAAAAAGGCTTAACCTAACAACATCATTAGACACTCTGTCGTATTTAAAAGTAGGAAAAATCTTAAGAAAACTAGCAAGATGTAAGTTAGAATCTTCAATAAGTGTTCCTCCAAACTGATTATTTTGTACCATTTGAATAATAGCAGGTTTAAGCTCAAATGAATTAACAACAATATCAGGATTTTGAATAGTTAAGTGAAGTTTATCTGATGTTGGATTAACATAATCTCTTAAAGGTCTTTGTTGATTTTCATTTATTTGATTATCTAAGTTATTCATCATTTTGTTCAAAAATTTAATTTCTTTTCGTTATTTTTGAATTTCTCTAATAGTACGTTCTAATTCTGAATCGTAAGACACTAAACCTTCAGATCTAAAATTTTGCATAAACAAATATAATAAGCAAAGAAAATTTTTAAAGATACTCTTAAATATATGGTTATATATTTTTTGGATTTTTTTTTTGATACTTTGTATTTTGAATATTTTAATCTCTAAATTTCTAATTTACCAAATTTATTTATATTATGGTTACCTTCCCGAAAATGGTGCTAAAAACTTGATCCCAAAATGAAAATACAGTTGTGTAAAATTTATAAAGTTGACTCCATTTTGCAACGGTGCCAAAAAATTGATGTGGTGTTTTATGAATAATAATGTTAAGCACTTAAGTTGGGATTTTACACAAGTATACGTATCTTTATCAAGTAATATAAGACTTTCTTTTTAAGTCTCAAATATCGATCCCATAGGGAAGGTTTAAATTTTAAATGATAAATTAACTAGGAAATTTGAAGAAATCAAACAAAATTACTGTACTTCTTAAAGTTTAAGATATTATCAAAGAAAATTATTTACTGCTAGCAGAATTTAAAAGCAGGTTTTAAAATTAATAGCTATTAAACTATGTTTATGAGATGAAGTTTTCTAATGTGAAAAAGCATCTTTCTCACTATGATGAGTTTTTGGTGAAATGAGATGAGATAAATGGTTTAGATATATATTGTGTCAAATAGGAGTAATTTTAATTCTCTACCCTGATTCAGTGCTATAGAAAATCATTGGTTAATCTTAGGTTTAATCCCTAAATTTGTGGCTAGGCTAGAAGGATACTGGCTCCCACTCCAGAGCTTCCACTTCCCTTTCCCTGAAGGCTAACTCTCGCTTTAGTTTTTAAACACTAAGATTGAATTAGAGATTTTCAGTCTGTCACCCTAGAAATCTCCAATTATATACCCGACAAAGTATATTTCCCTATTTATTTGCACTTAATCTCATTAACGAAATACTCCTTCATGGACTTAAATGTGATTCTCTCTCTGTTGTAGAACTCATACTCAATTTCCCAGATCATGTGTTTCACAACATATTTAACAATTCAATTAGTCAGATCGAAAAGTAAATTAAGAGCAAAGTTGAAAAACCATCTCAATTTATTTTAGATTTTAACATTCGCACATCCACATTTTCTCTTCATTTCACCATATCTCAGAGTAGGGAGAAAGATAAAGGAATCTACTCAGACTTAATGAGAAAGATATAACAAAACACAAATTTCATATATAAAAGAAAGTTCATACAACTTGCTGATCAAGGTGATGAAGACATAGTGTGGGATTTTGATATTGAATGAAATTGATGTACTTATATTTGTACTTTTATTTCTGTAATCTTTTTGTAATAGAAATGGATGTTTATGTATTTGGACCTTCATTTTTATTATTTTGTGTACTTGGATAATTTTAATTTTTGTTATAAAGTTAGTGTTATAGTTAAATGTGCATGTGTAGTTTAATAGATGTTGAGTAGTATTTTATAATGTAATGTGATTCTTATTTTCGCATTTTAATTTTAATTGTTTTGTTTAATATTGTGGTTGTGTTAGGAAATATTGTGCTTGTTTTAGTTTTATACTTATTTCAAAATTTCATTACCTAAAAATTTCTCTAATAATTTATATGTGTAGAAAGCTCCTAATATTACAGACCAGGTGAAGTAAAAATTTGAGAAGGCATGCAAAAATTTCAGAATAATGAAAATGCCTACAATATTGAGGTATGATTTATATTTATTATTTTTCTTTCCACCTATATTATTTCATATTTAAAAATTTAAGTTTGGGGGAAGGGAAGAAAAAGATTAACTATTAGATGTCCTCCATTTCAATATTTTCAAAAATTATTCATATGATTTCATGTAGTGAATTTAATTCAGGTAACTATATTTTTTGTAACTATTTAAATATTATGGTAGATTTAAAGAAATATTTTTGTAATGAAAATTAATTTTGTAACTTAAGATATTTAGTATAAGAGAATAATATTATAGTTAACTATTTAAAGTAAAGGAAACTATATTTTGAAGTATTAAGAATCTGGAAATTCATTTGAGAAGAAAAGATTGAGGCTCAATGATGTAAAAACTACGAAATATTTATACGGTAAATGAATGCTTTGAGTTTCAAATTTAAGGAAAGAAAAGTGAAGTTCAAAATCATTAAAGGCTATCCTAATATAGTAATCCTCACTTGATGAAGGAAAAGGAAAGGATTGAAAACAATCCCTGAAAAGAAAAGAAAAATATATAGGATTGAAAGCAATTCAAATGAAAAAGAGAAAAGAAAGAAAAAAATTATGGAAGTGAGGAGAAGCTTGAGGATATGACTGGACCTACCTAAAGGGAAAACTTAAAGACATTCCTGAACTTATATTTATGGAATAGGTCTTTTACTAGAAGAGATCTCATGAAGTTCCTATCTTTTGGATATTCTAAGTGACTTAATATTGCAACATATAGTCATTCAACATATAGTCATTCTTGAAATGAATAGAAGACTAGAACTCTTAAACTTGATGACTAGATAATCTTGTGGCTATAGAGTTAATTTAATTACTTGAATTTTTGTTAAAAATCTCACTATGATATTTATTTAAATCAAATTTATAGTATTTCTGAACTAAAACTTTACTGCATTAGATCATAACTTTTATATAGTAATAAAATTACTTGAGGACAAGTAATAGTTAAGTTTGAGGGATTTTGACCAGAGGAAAATATGTTGAGATTTTCATACCTATTTTATACTGTTTTTAATGATATTGCACCTTAAAGAAAGGTATTTTTAATGTTTTGTTGCAAGAATGATGAATTAGGATCAATGAGTAAAAAGATGCAAAAAGGAGCGAATTTGGAGCGAAAAAGACCAAAATGTGGAGATTTCAACTAGGCGGCCGAGGACGACCTCGACGTCGCCGACGGCTAGTTTTTCCCAAGCCTACAGGACAAAAATTCTCCAGAAATCCGCCGATGGCGAGCTCGAGGTTATGCCTACTCAAGCTTTAGATAAGGCTAAATTTTGAAGGGATGCTTAGGCAACTCTTGGGAAAGCTCATCCACAACTTTAAAAAACTATTTTGGCCAAAAATTGGAGAGCCTGGAAAGGGGGAAGACTCAAAATTGAAGTGTGAAACAAGTGTAGAGGTCTAAATTGTGAGGAATTCTTCGAGAGATTGTAAGAGTGGAGGGAAAGTGAGAAATTTCTTCCTCCTTGCTATTTTGAAGAGGAATTCTGTGTGTTGTAAAGAAAGAAAGAGATTCAGGTGAACTTCAAGGAGTGTTCTTGGGGAGAAATTAGTGATAAGTCATTTACTTATTGTAGTTTTTATGACTTTGATTTTATATATGAATTTCGAGTTTTGTTGTGTTTTCCCCATGAGATCTGAGTAGTTTTCTCTGTCTTTCTCCTTGTCTCGAGATTTGTGAAATGGTGATTTTAATTGGTGAAGCCATGAAAATGTTTAAGAAATTGTGATGATCTTTTTACTTCAATCTTAATTTACTTTCAATCTGGTCAATTGATTTGTTAAAATATGTTGAGTTTTACAACAAAAATGGAGATTACATCCAAGATTCAGGGAGGTCAAAGCCATTGGAAGTTGGGTGCAAATAAATAGGGAAATAATATTATCGGGCGTAGAATTGGAGACTTTAGAGTGACAGACTAAAATCTCCAATTCGGTCCTATCGTTTGGGTGCTGAAGTATAGATGTTAGCCCTCGGGTGAGGGGAATGTGGGAGCTCCGATGTGAGAGCCGTTATCCTCCCAGCCTAGTCGCAGATTCAGTCAACAAGCGTAGAATTAGTCAATGTTCTTTATGCCTGGACCAAAGGGTAAAGAACAGGTATGCTCCTATTTGGCACAATATAATTTGAACTAATTCACTTTATCCATTCACTATAATTTCTTGACAAGGAGAATGATGTTTTCTTATATATTGAATGTCACATTTAAATCCCCATTAGTATCATTAGTTATTCAATAGTAATTAAAATTACATTTTTATTTCAATTGTCTATTAGTGACAGATAAGCAAATTGAACTTAGTTGTTGCGATTAAAGTATTGCTTTTCTAAAATCTTAGTTCGCAGTTCTAAACCACTCCCTGTGGGATCGTTATCTAGGACTCCATTAGAGCCCTATATTACTTCAGCTATATGTATACTTGCGTTGATAAGTGTGACTTTATAATTATTGAATATTTATAACGTCCAAATTTAACTCATTAGTATGATGTGGAAAGCGCAACAAATGACAAAGCGACACGTGGACACCAAGAGATCGCACGGTAATATTTTGTTGTTATTTTAGTGTTATTCCGGTTTTAGTTATGTTTAACCATGATAGTATTAACACCGCCTTTTTGAATCTGTCTTGGATGAGGTGGCGTCGACATGTTTATGTAGAAAAATCAAACTTTTTGGGTTTATTTAATTATATAAAATTAAATAAAACATATAAAAATCATATCTTAGTGTAGAAAATTCACAAAAATAAAACAAAAATACCTTTGTACTCAGTGAATAGAGAGGAATTTATTGGACCAAAAATATATAATATTTATTTAATATTTATTTTTATTTTAAATAAATACCTTAAATCATATTTTAATTATAAAAAATTAAATTTCAATGGAAATGACTAGGAACTTTTAAGGCTTGTTCCTTATGTAGTTTGGGTAGTTCTCTGATTTTTCCAAAGCTACAGAACCCCTCTAATCATCAAAACCCTAATTTTTCATGGAGAATACTTCTTTTATTAAAATAATTTTAAAAAATCAAATAAAAAACAAAATAATTCAAAGTCAACCTTGTTGAGTTCTCAGTTGTTAGAGGGACCAGAAAAAAACAAAATCATATTTTAAAAATTATTTTTCTATTTACACTATTTTAAAAATTATTTAAAAATTATAAAAATTAAAGTATATTTCAAAGAACTATAGAAATTGTTCTGATTTTGTCTCTGACTTTAATCAGCATTATAAGAACTTTTCAAAAATAGAGAACAACTTTTGGATAGTTGAATTAATTATCAGTTAAAATTAAAAATTTTGGATTGAAATAAATACATAAAAAATACATATTATAAAAATATAATTTCTTCTCTGGTGTGTCAAATAGCCCATGAGTAGAGCCACATCAAACTTACATGGTCATTTGAATTAAATGAAAGAGATTGATGGTAGATCACCCTAGGGCAAAAAATGGTAATTTTTTGGATTTTACACTTTAACAAAGATTTAGGTCAAACTAGTGGGATAATAGGTAATATGGATGATATTTAATCCACTATAATGATTGAAACACAAGGGTAAAAATGTAGAAATCAATTCACTACAATTTCTACAAAATGGTAAAATGTAATTATGTGAGAGGTTATACATTTGGACATGAAAGTTTGAATGATCTAAGAGTGAGGGTGGCCTAAGGAAAATATGTTGAGATTTTCATACCTATTTTACACTGATTTTGATGATATTGCACTTTAAAGAAATGTATTTTTGATGTTTTGTTGCAGGTATGTTGAATTATGGTCATTGGAGAAAAAAGATGCAAAAATGAGCGAATTTGAAGTGAAAAGGACCAAAAAATGAAGATTTGAACTAGGGCACCGACGGCAAGCCCAACGGTGCCGAAGGTGGGTTTTTACCGAGAGTTCAGAATTAAATATTCTAGAAGGCCGCCGACGGCGTCCTTGAGGCCCCCGACAGCAAGATCAGCGGTTATCTCAACAGGTGCATCGAATCTGGACGATTTTTTAGGGGATGCTTAGGCAACTCTTGGGAAAACTCTTCTACAACTTTAAGAGAAACGTTTGGCCAAAATTAAGAGTGTGAGGGGGGGAGGAAGTGAAAGAGAAGTAGAGTGCGTGTAGAGTGTTGAGAGTTTAATTTAGGGTTAGATTGTGAGGAATTCTTCGAGATATTGTAAGAGTGTAGGGAAAGTGAGAGATTTCTTCCTACTTGTCACTTCGAAGTAGAATTCTGTGTACTTTAAAGAAAGGAAGAGATTCAGAGAAACTTCAAGGAGTTTACTTGGGAAGAAATTAGAGAAAAGTCGTATTTACTTATTGTAGTTTGTATGACTTTGCTTTTATATATAAATTTTGAGTTTTGACGTATCTTCCCCATGAGTTCTGAGTAGTTACCTCTGTCTTTCTCCTTGTCTTGAGATTTTGTGAAATGGTGATTTGAATTGGTTGAGTCTTGAGAAAGTTAAAGAAGTTGTGATGATTTTTTCACTTCAATCTTAATTTACTTTCGATTTGGCCAATTGATTTGTTAAAATATGTTGAGTTTTACAACTAAAGTGAAGATTACATCCCAGATTCAGGGAGGTCAAAGTCATTGAAAGTTGGGTGCAAATAAAATGGGAAATAAAATTTATCGGGCTTAGAATTGGAGATTTTAGAGTGACATAATAAAATCCTCAATTCGATCCTATCGTTTGAGTGCTGAAGTGTAGATGTTAGGCCTCTGGCGAGGGGAACGTGGGAGCTCCGAAGTGAGAGCTGGAATCCTCCCAGCCTAGCCGTAGATTCAGTAAATAAGCATAGGATTAGTCAATGTTCTTTATGCCTGACCAAAGGGTAAAGAATATGTATGCTCCTATTTGACAATTTGAACTAATTCACTTTATCCATTCACTATAATTTCTTGACAAGAAGAAGGATATTTTCTTATATATTGAATATCACAATTAAATCCTCGTTAGTATCATTAGTTATTTAATAATTATTAAAATTACATATTTATTTCAACTACCTATTAGTGACAGATAAGCAAATTGAACTTCGTTGTTGTGATTAAAGTATTGCTTTTCTAAAATCTTAGTTCGTAGTTCTAAACCACTCCGTGTGGGATCTATATCTAGGACTCCATTAGAGCCTTATATTACTTGAGCGATACGTATACTTAGGTTGATAAGTGTGACTTTACAATTATTGAATATTTATTACGTCCATATTTATCTATATTTTTAAGCATATATAAAGTCGTCGGTCATAGTGCAAATAAATAAGGAGATAAGTTTTGATGGGCGTAGAATTGGTTAGATCTAGAGTGACATGCTAGATTCTTATCATTTTGGCTTAAGGTTTAGTACCCTGGCGCTGTGATTCAATCATTATGATGGCATAGGCTAGGGGCATCTAGAGGTGAGAGGCTAGATAACACTGATTTGGAGTCGAGATGTTAAGGAATCGACCTTAAGAAAGCTAATGTTCTTTGCGACCATCGGGAGGAGGTAAAGAATATTGTATGCTTCTATTTGTGACAATACCTCAATTTTATCTTAAATAATTTGAATCCTACTTAGATTAAAATCTCTTTGCAAAGGGAAACATTTTTCATAATATCCAAACTCGTTATATTTTGCTAAGCTTTTACATTTATTTGTTGGTTTCTTTTTAGTTGCTTTCTTTTTAGCACTTTTACTAGTAATTTTTAGTAAGCATATCATTTTAAATCTTTTATCTTTTTAATTTGTAATTTAAATAGAATTTCTATAATTTGATTTTAAGAATTACTGCATTCCTCTTGTGATCGATACTGTGGTTTTTAAAGAAAATCCGATATTGAAACGATATGTACACTTGCGTAGTACCCCTAGTGCAAAAATCTATAATATAATTCATAAATCATTGTAATTGTTTGCACTAGCCTCTAGATATTAATTGAGATATATTTTCTGGCATAATTAAGAAGATTAAAAATACATGTAAGTGCGGGTTGGGTCAAAGGGAGGTGTACAAGACATTTTATGTGTCAAACTCTCCATAGAAAATTGAATTCTTTTTTTTAAATATATTTTTTAACCATAAAAAAATCAGGTTTAACACCCTTAGATTCTTTTACATGCATATATAGAAAATGCCTAAAAGTGTTAATTATTTAAATTTAAAGCAAGCAAGTTATCACAAAATAACTAAAACAAACTTCTAAAATTGACCATAAGCATTAATAAAGAAAGTAAATCAAGCAATAAAAGTGTGAATTAGTACAAAGGGATAGATTATCTTGAAAGAGCAAAATAGTTAACCAATTTTTTATCTAAAAAAAATCTTTAGGTTTATATAATAGAAAAAAAGACTAGGTGGGTGTTGACCTCACTTTTGGTTGAGGTCTAGAAATTTCTTTAGTAGCCTAGGTCTAGCTATAGGACTTTCCTACTGACTAGTCTTAGAAAACTAGAAAAGGTACCCTCACCATTAGAAACTCAAAACTCTTCTCTTTACTCAACTTGAAGTTCCACATATTGGTCCTAACCTCTAGCACTTAGTAGGTAAGATCATT
>NEWO01000227.1:422267-452893 GCA_003013225.1 Phalaenopsis aphrodite
TTCTCCCTTCTTCCTCTCTGCACACTAGTTTGAATCGCATGAGGACTCTTCCACAGAGCCGTGATGCCATCTTCTTCAAATCCTTCCATCGCTGCTCGCTTCGTCTTCCTTCTTTGCGCTCTGACTCGCCTAGCTCGCTCGAAACTCGACGATGTCGCTTGAGCATCGCGACGTCTTCTCTACCTTTGCACGATACGAGAGTTGGTTGACGCCTTCTTCTTTGCTTGACACAGACGCCGCCTTCTTCTCTCGTGTCATCCAAGTTTCTTTCGCACACTGCTCAACTCCATGGTAAGTAGATCTCACCTCTGCCTCCTTGAAGCACGTGGCTTGGATCGAGTAACCTTTGGTTTTTTCACTCACTTCACCTCCCCCTCTTCGGCTTCCCAACTGTCTGATTCCTCTCCCTCCATTATGTGTTCAACTCTTCACTTCCTTTCCTTCAGTTTCATCGTTTCCTCTCACCCGGTTAATAAAAACAAGACGTTACAATCTTCCCTACTTATAAAAATTTCGTTCTCGAAATTTATAAACAGACCCTAAGTCATATAAGCAGGTCAACATTAGTTATTCATAATTTTCTATCGGACGCCTTTCTATAATTTTGGGTGCATCACTATGTTTGAATGAATATAATTATTAATTCGAGTTAAATTAAATTTTAATTTTTATTATTATTAAAATTTTCTTATAATTGTCCTATTGGCTCTTTCATTCATATTACATTAATTAATTCTAACATTTGCTTTATATCACTTTTGTCACTACTCAACCCGGGATCTTGAATTAATCAAAGTGGGAACAGACGGTCGGATGACAAGAATTAAATTTTTTCATATTTATTTTCCATAATTAACTATTAACAAATGAAATAGCCACTAATCAAATTAAACTAAAATAATATATTTAAATTTACCTATTTACTAATTGTCTGCATCTTCTATAAATATTTTCTTTTCTATCATTCATCTTTTAATTACTTAATTAAATCTGAAATGTTAATCTAAAACAACAGTAAACTAAACAAAGTTAATGAATGTTCATACTTCTAAGATACAATAATACAAGAAAAAAAGTATTATGCATCCTAGTTAAGCTTTTAATAAATCAATATAAATGTTTGATGTTTTCAATTAATCTTACTATATTAATAACATATCTGTAAAACCGTCATATGAGCACCTTCCAAAAATTATACCGGCTAAGATACTTCAATATTAATATCATTTTTCATATATTTGCACGAATACTTTAGCGTTTCCTGCTAGTATTATAAAGGGGTGATTCCATCATAATCAAGCAAGCACATACAAACATACTATAAAAATATTATTTTTTTAATAATAAATATTTTATTTTCATTTACGTAACAGTCAATATTCTTGTACAAGATTCAATCATAATTTAAACAAAGTTGAACACACAAGTTATTCTTACAATATTTGCTTCACTTGAATGTGTGGAATTTTGGTGTGTGGATTGTTATGGTGCATATTACTTGATGGTGTTGAAAAGCATGTGTTTGATGGGTGGTAATGGCCAAATGGAGGATTACGATTTGATATAAGGAATTGTTTACATGCGCATGAGACGAGAGAATTTTCCACACTGCATGTAAAATACAATGGCATTCCTAATGTACTAGTGCTAATTTTTACCCATTGACATAAGATTTTGGTTGGTAGGTTTTCATCTACTGGTATATTGAGCTTTGTTTGGGCTTTTAGTGGTTCATCCTTCTCAAAATTGGTATTAGAGCCAAGTGCTGGGTTGGGATTGAGTTCCATGCTTCTTGTGATTCTCATGTATTTTTAGCTGTTTGTTTCATTTTAAGTTTACAAGTAGGCGATTATTACCTTATATCCGTGTGGATGAATGGACTTCTGTTGTATATCATTTGATGGTGCTAAATAGCTTCCATTTGAGTGGGAGTAATGGATGAGGTAGAGAACTCTAGTGTGAGGGGGGTATTCTTTTGATTCAAATGAAAGTGAGTAGTGACATCGAAAATGAAACAAACTTTTAACGTTCTAATTTATTATTACTAACTGATAGTTATTGGTTTTACCTTTTGGGTTGATGTGTGTCCATCATCTTTGTGTTAAGCTTCATTCGGCCCTTGAACATTCCACCCTAATTTCAATTAACTTTAGTTTGGAATTTCCTTTTTTTTTTTGTAGTGATCGTTAAATTCTAGTTTCTAATATTAAGTCTCTTAAACTGTGGGCTGAGGCTTGAATGTCTTATTTAATAGCATTTGGAGTGCAGCTCAAACTATAGAATTATTTATTATTATGTACGAGCAAACTGTTCAGGTGAAGCTAAATAAGCCTTTTTCTTTTTCAGGCCAGTGATCGGTTTAACATTAACTCCCAGCTTGAGCATCTTCAAGCTAAATATGTTGGAACAGGGCATTCTGATATGAATAGATTGTGAGTGTTTAAGTGTAGAAATTTCATGTTCTATGCTTATTGCCTTAGTTTTTGTTACTTTTTAATATCTTCCGTAATGTAAATGCAGTGAATGGGCAGTCAACATTCAACGAGACAGTTATGCATCATATGTTGGGCATTACCCCATGTTGGCATACTTTGCCATTGCAGAAAACGAATCAATTGGAAGAGAGCGATATAATTTCATGCAGGTTAGCATGGTTGTTGGTTTTATGATTCTGATTGTGAAAATTATCCAATTTTATGCAAAATCATTTACCCAAAGATAAGTAAACATTTTCGGATGCATTGCTGTGCTATTGTCAGATCCAATTATAGAGTGATGTTTTATGTTTAGATACTATAGTTGTTTATGCTATTTTGGTTTTCTTCTTTAAATGGTATATTGATTTGATGATTTTGTTAAACATTCACATGAAGTCAGGCTACGTAGGGCATCCTCAGTCTTATGCCATGTAGGAAGCCATATTTTTAGATTGTCCACAGATGGAATGGAAGGAAATCACTCCATATATGAAATGGATGTTTGGTGTGGCTTCTCCTTGCACATTGTGCTTTTGACTGCTCTTGGTGAAGGTGCATCAATTTATAGTTGTAAACTTTTTTACTGTATGTTTATCCTAGTGACGATATAAAAATGATTGAACGGTTTTGTGGGTGTTATCATATTTTGCAGGGAATCAGTTGTTGTTACTATGGGTGAGGATAAATTACCTTTTAGCAATCATTTCTAAAGAATGAGCAAGTATCGAGAAAGTTGTGATGTTCCAGCTATTTTAATTAATATTTTTATTATATATTAATCTTTATATTATATATTAATTTCAGGAAGCATATATACTGTGTTTGTTTGGTGTAATGGTGTGGAATTCCAGGTAAAATTGCAATAGATTTGGTGGAGATTTAAATATTAAATTTTAGTGGAGTTGGATGGTTTTGGTTTGAATGGAAATACCCATTCAAAATTTCCATGTCTGTGATGGAATTGTTGTGAAAAGACCTTAAGCCCCAGCTTTCTGTAATCAATTATTTATTGAGTGTTCTAATACAAAGATTTAGTAATCTAACCTTGATCTTTGGAATGCTTGAGGTGTTTAGATAGCATATCTGTGTGGTGGATCCTGGCCCAAAAAGAAAAAAGAAGACTAGCATGTACTGCTCTTGCAAGGACTTGGCCAAGGGGTTCAGCAATGCCAGTACAATAATAATGCCATTAAGGATGCAAAAAAGCATCTTAAAACAAGTACAATAAATCATATTACACATTATATTCATGTCCTTATAACTTTTTGGGATGCTTTTACCAACGAAAATCAGTTACTTGGGAATGTCATTTTCATATGATTGACATGTAAAAAATAAAACTATCTTTTAACAAATCTGAACATTATTAAGTGTTAATCTGAACATTATTAATAAGTGACCCACAAAATTGATCCTGTTTTGATTTATGTTAGTGTGCTAAAAAACCTAAGATATTAAGAAACTTTTTTGATATTTGAAGTTTAGTGAAAGATATTTCTAAGTGACCCACAAAATTTACATTTTATAAAAACGTGATTATGTTTTCGAATTTCTGAGTGTAAAAGGATCAAGATAATTATTGTGTATGATATAGGATGAAGGGAAGAATATATGACCGAGCAAAGAGATTTATGAGGAAAAATAGGCATTAACTGCTGTCTTGTTTGAAGGACAAGGAATCCGTGTTTGTTAGAGGGAAAAAATGGAGTGTTGCAAATGTTGTATGGGTCCTCCACTTACATTCTAATGAGATACAGATATACCATCTGTAAGAGCAAGTTTACGACAACCCAAAAGAGAAAAATCTGAGAAGAAATCTAAGGCTAGCATAAGTCCAAACAAAAAATTCCCTAAACCAGTCCACAACAAAGCAAATATATAATATTAATCCCAATATGGTAAATTGAGACCCAAGGGAGCTAGTCTGCCCAAGGGTATTGGGAAATGCCTAAACGAATTGTCCAATTGGACCGGTTCTCTCGATTATGGGAGCTCCAACTCTCGTCTAGCCTGGTGTGGATGCATGCACCTTCTTAAGTATGAGAAGAGGGGTGTAGCCTTCTTCACTAGAGAAATCTAGATACTCATAGTACAATGAAAGGTTGACAACATAGAAGATAGCAGAAGTATTATAGTCACCGAGTAGGTTAAAGCTATAAGTCTTGTCATTAATTTTCTTTGCAATCCTGTATAATCTATCGACTCTAGATTTGACTTTTCCAAAAGAACTAGTAGAAAACCTCTCCTTTAATCTAATCCATATCAAGGTCGCCTTCTTCACCAGAGACATCTGGATCCTCGTCGTACAATGAAAGGTCGATAACATAGAAGATAACAAAAATATTATAGTGAAATTCTGTATGGTCTATCGACTCTAGATTTGACTTTGCCGAAAGAACTAGTAGGAAACCTCTCATTTGATCTAATCCATACCATGCCACATTTTCTAGAGGCCTAGTGCTTTTCTTGATTTGTTTGTTTGCTTCTAATATTTGGCATTTTGCTTAGCAATCTCCCTTTTTACCTATTCATGCAAAACTTGACTTTTATTTACTCTAACCTTTGCATCAATGCTAGGCTCAATGTTTGGGAGTATAGGGACAAAATCTAGTTGAGGGAGGGGATTCCTTCCATAAATTATCTCGAAAAGGTTGTGATCTATAGATTGGTTGGTGGAATGGTTATAAGCAAACTTAAGTGGTGTTTGAGTGCAACATAGATTAAAGTTAAATTGGATTTAGCAAATCTGATAAATCCAGATTTATCAAATTCAGTCACGACTGATGAGCTTGCGAGTGACATAAATTCGTCTTGTAATGAGATTTACTAAATCTAGATTTACGTTGTAAAGTAGACGGAACACCAGAAAAAAGACAGAATGTGAGAAAATTTGATTTAACAGGGCGTTGGATTTAATTTTCATTTTTTTGATGTTTGACTGGATTTAAGTTAAATTCGTAGCTAAATCCTATTATGAATGTGCTACCAAATGCCGCCTTAGTCTAAGTGAGATCAAGTTCCATCATCTGATGTCCATACCCACAAAACACTTGAGGAGGTTGTCTTAATTGTGATTCACCATCTTTATTCATTAGTTTGAGAGTGAGCTGAATATCAAGCTTACTCCATAGAGTTCTCTAGAAATGACAAAAATTTCAAGTTCCTGATTGAAGTGATGGTCTGGTACACTGTGAGACGATGCACTCTCTAAAGTATAAGTCTGCAATGTGTGAGGTGTCTTTCGTCTTATGGTAAGATATAAAGTGTGCCACTTAAAGCAATGGTCCGTCAGTATTATAATGGAGACTTTGTTTAACTATGTTTGGGGCAAATTCATCATAAAGTTCATGATAATATCCATCCAAGATAGCTCTATAACAAGAATGTATGGATCTGTATCTTGCTCTCGAGTCTTGACAAGTGACAAATCCTGCTCTATCTGACACGCCTCTTCTCAACTTGTGTGACGTTATGCCAATAGAAATTCTTTTTTATTTAATAGTCTTGTTTCTACCAAATTGTCATGCCATCAATATATTGTGGCACTTTTGTAAGATGCTCTCGATAAAAGAACAATAATTCCGCATTTTATTATGATATAACAAGTAGTTCATGTGATATGTGGAATTGCTCGGAAATGTTTGTCAGTGGCATATGCATGCTTTAACACTTCAAATTCAAATATCTTCGATTGCATACGAGTGCTTATCTAGTGATGACATATCAATGTATCAACTTTCTTTTTTTGATTTTTAGCTTTGAGCTCGAGTACAAAATGGAATGAAGAAAAGAACATCTAGGAGGAATGTTTACCCTTCAACATGTTCTGATTGTTCAAGTCTCACAAAGCCTTATGATTAGTGTAAAGAGTAAACTCATTCTTCCATATAATAATTTCAGTGACTAAGAGCACTAGTAATAACATAAAATTTCTTGTGACAGATAAGGTTTGTTTGCATTTCACCAAAGATGGCGAGGGTGACTTGACTCAACATAGCTCCAATCCCTATTTTGAGGGCATCACACTCACCTTGAACTTTTGACTTATATTTGAAAGAGCTACAACGGGGGCTTGTGCGACTTGTTTTTTCAAAACATCAAAGTTAGCTTATATTTATCTGACCAAGTGAATATGTTTAACTTAAGAAGCTCTATCAAGGGTGCCACTATGGAATTAAAATTTTTGATAAATCTCTTGTTAAAAAAATAGCCGGTTAATAGAATTGGAATACATGCGTAAATGATTATGGGTTTGACTAGTTCAAAATAGCCTCAATCTTAACTGGTCTACCTGAATTCTAATTGCTGACATAATGTACGCAAGGAAGCATGCTTGCAGCATCAGAAAGTGAAACTTGGATGTTCATATAGTTGCTTTGTCTGAAGAATTCAATAAACCTATCCTAGGTTCTATAAATGCTCATCCTTTGAATGGTTGTACGCTAGAATATTGTTATAGTACACAACTATGAATTTTCCTATAAAGATTTGGAAAATGTAGTGCATTGGGCATGCCGAAAGGCATGCTTTTCCCCTCATACAATTCATCTTGCATCTTGATGGCGATTTTCCACTAATCTCATGTCTCATCCAAATTTGATGGTATTCATTACGTAGATCAATTTTAAAGATGTTAGCTTCGTGCAATTGATTTAAACGTGTGTTTGATAGCGATCTTGTTCACCACCCTACTATCAATGCACATATGTGATAATTCATCTTTATAGGCATAAGCAATGTTGGTACAACATATATATTGATACTTTTACGAACTAGTCTTTTTGTTCACCAGATTCTTAACTTTCTTCTGAAGCTCCTCATATTCTATTGGTTACCTTTAGTTAATTGGGCGATTTTGGAGCACTGATCCTGGAATGAGATCCATGTCACGTTGCATCTCACATAGGGGTGATAATCCAAGTGATAGGTTGTTAGTTAGAGCTTCTTTAAATTCCGCCAATCGAGTGCGACACTACCTCAAATATATGCTCCATCACACTACCCTCCAACATCACCAAGGCTAATCTCAGTGACATCTCTTTCATAGCCTATAAAAATGTAGCATGAGCTACTATACCGCTCACCTCTGTCTGAGGACTCATTATTGCTAAATTCTTCAATAACAAAAGAACAACAAACTTTTGTCCTTGATTAATTAGTAAGTTATTTGGTGGCTATCATAAAGTGTATTTCTATCATACTGTCACGTCGATCTAATAGAATGTGACATGCTTTCATAGGCTTGACATCACACGACATCTAATCTTGCAACTCATATCTAATGGAAAACTCTACTAAGCATCTTTTGTGAATATTGATAACATTCATTTTTTTTTTCAATTATGTTAAAGAATATGGCTAATAATGCTTTTAGTTGGTGAATCTTGATTTTCCATCATTTAAATAGACACAATATTTTCACAACTACATTTATCGATAATGAGACTGCACACATTCCCTTTCATAGTATATCGTGATGAAAGATGTTGTCTAAGCCGCTATTGAACTCTCTCGGGCTCAGTTTAGAGGACTTTTCGAATTATAAGCATTTTTTTATCATTCATGAGTAGTTGATATTATTTATTTTTCTCCCGGTCATAGTCTCCATTATTTGTTTCTTTCACTACACTTTACCTAGTAAAAGAAATAACTCTACTATTTGGTACAATGTGTTGGCACTTGAGATACTTCTTAGCTGGGAATATCTTACAGGTGTTGGCTTGATCAGTTCTTTTCTTTTTCCTATGTTAACCTCTTTCGAGGGGCGGGTCTTGACGCTATTGTTGATGTTCTCTTGCTGTTTGACCCCCCATTATCGAACCCTGTTTGAGGAGTGGAGTTGATCTAATCTCTTATGCCACTTCTTTGCCCTTCAAAGCTATAGTTTGGACATTCTGTAAAGTCTAATAGGGTTGTAACTATATTTTATTGCCAATGGATGGTCTCAGCTCTTAAATATATTGGACCTTGTAGTCCTTTAGGCCCAGTAACTCAAATAACATAAGCTATTCAACTTTGTTGCATACTCTTTTATTTATGGGTCCTATTGTAAGTGGCGATCATGAACTTGCCTTGCTATAATTAGACATGTACATTGGGAGGGTGGCCCGATGAGCTCGTCATAAGCCTGCTTAGAATGGGTGGGCTTGGCTGTGAAAAATAGAAATTTGGCGAGCCCAGCCCGGCTTGAGCTCGTCTTGACTTACTTAAAGCCCGCAATAGCAAAACTCGGCCCGCCCACATAAGGCCCGACTCGAAAATTTTTTTTAATATATTTGGAGTGATTTACATACATACCACATAATTCTAGTTTGTTTAGTGTTTACATATCTCACACCTAGATTTTAATATTTAGTATTAGGAATGATTTAAGTGTATTTGTTGATTTTGCATCAAAAGTGACTAAATGTTGCTAAAATTTATAATTTTTTTATAAGAAATGATTGCTCTTTACGTATTTCTTTATGAATTTCATCTTAGATTTGCATCTGTAAACTTTAGATCCTAACTCCTAAGGCATCCTGCAATATCTTTTCCTCGTATAATCAAAATTAATTTTGCGATTTCAATGCAGCTTTTTCGAGATTATGCTTCCCATGTTTAATTTTTGAGAAATTTACATACATAGCATGCAAATCTTAAATTTTTTTACCAGAATTTTCTTGTAAGGCCCGTGGCCCGGATCGACCTATGTAGTGGGTGGGTTTGGCTATGATTTTTCTATTAACCGGGCTCAATCGACCCGAGCCCACTTTGACTAGTCAAAGCTCGAGTTAAGCCCGACTCAAGCCAAGTCTGGCCTGGCCAACGCCTAGGACATGTAATGTACTTTAATGTACTTTGTTGTATCTTTTTTTCCATATTGGGCCAAATTGCGATCTTGTTTTTTCCTCATGCTTGTGTAGGCACTTTAGTTTCTCCCATCATAACGAAACACTTTAGTTTAATAGTAGCTAATTTAATCTTTTTATTAGGCGGAATATCCTTGTATTTTAAGACCAGCTCCACAATTTGGAGGCACTCAATGAACTCAGTATGGTCTTATCAAATCAATCTTCATTCCAAAGTCATCTTCTCTCCTCTTGTACTCAATGACGAACCGATACGACATCAACTCTTCATTGCTTGAGAGTTCTTGGTAAAAAGAGTTTTCATCATTTTCTCCATTTGATTTATGACCGTTATTGTTTTGGATGATTTTTTCGTGTTGTATTTTTTTCAAAATCAGCGAGCCTCCATTGCAATTAGAGTATTTTTTGCTACATGTATTTTATGGCAAGCTCTTGAATATTCCTTTGTGGTTTTTCCTTGACGGCATTATTTCTTCTTCCCTGCTTGTGGTTTTGGCCTAGAAAGGGAGGACATTTTTGGCATGCCCGAAGGTGTGGAGTGCGGGCTGTGGTTTAGGGTTAGTATTAGTATTAGAAATGGGAATTTATTTGGGTTGACTAGTTAGGTTATATGGATTTAGGTTTTGAAGTGGAGAATAGCAAATCTATAAATATTTATGGTTTTAGTGGCTCTCATACCAAATAACATTGTTCGAGGATCTCTGGAATGTATAAAGGATAAGGTAAGTAGTGGGTTTGGCGTAGGATGAGGAAGGGAGGAGTATATACAGATTGGTACAAACTTTGCAAGGGCCACTTGCAGTCTAACATGATACAGATGCACCATTTGTAAGAGCAGTGCTACAGCACGCTAAAGGAGGGAAATCTGAGATGAATTCTCAGCTCTGCCTAAATCTAAACAAAAAAAAGTGTCTAAACCAGTTCAGAACAAAACAAATATATAGTTCTCCAAACAATTAATCCTAATAATAATCTTAATAAGGTAAATAGGAACCCAAAGGTGGCGGTTGTGCCTAGTGGACTGGAAAAATTAAGTTGTCAGCCAGTCGGACCTGTTCTTTCTGTTGCAGGTATTACATCTTCCAATCTAGCGGATGCAGACACCCATGTCAAAATTTGTCCTTATATGCAATTTTCTATTAAAAGAGCACTTTCTAATTTTCAATGTCTTATTTTTTGGGGAAAGTTAACTAGAGATCCATGTTTTGATATACGCTTTACTCCTCTTTGTTGCATTTTACTCCTATCTACTCATTTTTTCTGTCATTTTCCTTTTTAAAAAATCTAAGTTGCATATTGTATCTTTTTTTATAACCACATTCATACGGCTAGTGGCCTAGTAACCAGTTTGAACTTATTAATACCTAGATTCAGATATATTTATTTGTAATAATTATTAGTTCAACAACAACATTTCTCATATTCAGATTTTGAATGACTATACTGTTGTTAAACTCATGAATAATTATATTCATGCTCATCTTTTTATAATAACTAGATCAACCCAAAAAATTATTACAATCAAAATTTAACTAAATTCTTTTGATGGCTGGTTTCCTTTGTGAGATGATGACATTGATAACAAGCATCTCATTGCAGCAATGAGTAGAATGACGGTTTTCCTTTGTATGCTAATGGCAGTGGCCGGAAGTGCGATGAACCCTTGGTAATTTGTCTAGGCAGCTAAAGGCTAAAAAATGTTTAAAATACATATGGGTAGGCTTGGCATTAGTAGTTATTAATGGTGTTAAGCAATTTATCATTTCGTGACTTCAAAATACCATATCTGTGAACTAACTTATTGTCATCAAATGAAAAAAATTATGAAACTATGCTTCCAAGACCAACCACTTCTAATACATTTAATTTGAGAAACTATTACATTTGCCCATTCCATTTGAATGTCTAAATTTAATTCATACACAATAATTTTCAAGAAATGGATTAAAAGGATTCATGTAACTGACCTCAATTAGTCGGATAAATGCTTGCTGTTGTTGTACAATAATTTGCAAGATGTGACAACAAAAGATATCCATAAAAATACACTTACCAAAATCTACAATTGTTTTGTGCTTTATAAAAGTAGGCATATAGAGCCAACTATAATATTTATCAAAGTCAACTACTAATAATGCTTCTGCTATTCAAATACATGTGAATGTTCCACCATCAGGTACAAGATAAAATAACATAATTTCATTAAATAGATATTATATATCAAATTGAACTTTTAACAAGATTAGTTCATAAACATATGAATTTGTATGCATCTATAAATGCCAAAGATAAATGTTATCCCGTCTACTGCTGCCTTGTCTGTCTTTATTCCCTCTACGCCTGCTGACTGGTTGCATTACGGCTGCCCTAGCTACTTTGCATCTGCAATTTTGCATGCTGCTGGTGTCAAAGTGCTGTTACTGCTGTACTGTTTGGCTGAATGCTGCTGTTTCACTGTAATGAATTATTCATTACTGAAAGCAATCAATGAAAGAGTAGAAAAAGTTAAAGAAAAAACCTAAAGAGTGTCGACAGATGTTAATTCATTTAGCCTTGCTGCGAGTTGCAGTATGTGAAATTCTTGCATCTTGGAGGAATTTCTATGAGCTTTAGGATTACAAGTTCCGGCAGATTGCAGGCATTTGCTGTAGAAATAGTTTAATGATTGTTGCAGGAATTTGTGCAAGCTGCCAACTAATTCTTGCTTTTTTATAGTGTAATCAACAAAGGCTGTATAAGGTCAAAATTTATGAAAACCCAATAAAAATTCAATAAATAAGTTTGAAGTCGATGTTTTCACAGCATTAACTGCGATGTGATGACTAAGTTTCCTTTTTTGCTTCAATGTACAAAGTGAGAAGGGATATGCTGCTTATACTAACTAGAGCATTCATACATTGTATATCATATACACATATTATGTGCTTGTAAGAGTTATTTAAGCAATTAAACTTAAACCATATTTGAAAATTAAATTTTAGGAAACTTAATTATACTTTTACTATTAGTAATTTATAACTATTTGAATTTTTTCAAGGAAAAGTAAGAAAACGAAGATATCTAATGTAGTAATGTCAGAGTGCTTAGAAATCAAGAATATACTCTATTATAATGAGTGATCAATTAGAGACCAAGAGCGGAGGTAATATCAAGCGAGGTATAGTGTGAAGATGAGGCATCAAAAGGCATTCCTGAGAAAACGTTTTTGAGTGATAAGCTACAAATATAAATAACAAGCACAAGTGAAAAGTGTATAAGAACTGACAGAGTGATGGTGAAGAAAAAACGACGAAGAAATAATTCGCTCAAGTGAAAAAGAATATAGAACCGTTGGACTCATTCACGATAAGGAACAATGAGAAGAAACAAATGTTTGCGCCTAATTATTGTTTTCACATTTTGAACGAAATTATGAAATATGATTTCACTCTGTGCAGATGCCAAACTGCTTGGCGCTACAGCACGTTGCAGCAAAGTGATGCAACATGCAAGCTTTGTTGTGAGCTTGCACTTCATCGGCAAGGGATGTATAGAGCTGGCATTTTATTTTGCTTTGCTCCTAATGTGTGCTTGTAACAACAATGGTTCCTGTGATTTTACTTGAAAACCAACATAATCAAAACCTGTAGCAATGGCTTTTTTTAACAGAGGAATTTACCTTATTAAATGATGTACTAGTCCAACTACTGATACTTTTCGTGTCAAGTAATTTAGTCATAAATGCCAATTTACAGTGCTTACAGCTATAATATGGGCTATTCTAATCTTTTGGTGAGAAGGAATAAAACAATGTAATCACAAGCAGTTTCATGTTCGTTCACAAGACTATTGGCACTTACATTACCATAATCATTTGAAACATTATAAATGTCAATTCTCCAATCTGATAATATCATCATAAAAATGATGTCATCACCAAGATTCAGTACAAACATTGATTGTTGCATCCCAAAGTCCTTGTGCAGATGCCAACTTTAATACTTCTAATTATACCATGCCTCGACAAATGAAATTTAACTTCATGTCCTTTTCTGAGGGACATTATGACATTTTTTGCTAGAGAATTGAGACACATTCCATGTTCCCGTTTTCCTTTAGGTAGTTTATTCAAGAAAAGTGTCTTCTACCCTATAAAAATACTCTATGCTTTATTTACATTCAATTTCATCTATAACCGTTATAGTAAACGGCAATATAAAACTAGTAGTTTTCGTAATATAGAAAACTGTTTACCCCATAAATGCTAATAATTTTTCATTCAACAAATGTAAATTTTTGAAACAAGAATACTGTAGATAAAATTAGTTTTGCGAATAAAATATTCATAGCTTTGGACAAATTGATATATCATGCGTTTTGTGCATTATAGATGGAAATTTTTATAGTGATTTGAAGTTGCGTTTTTAGCTGCAACACCACTGCATAATGCATCCATTATCCAAGGCCTAATACTTTGTGTCGATGACTGCACTTTCTTGCTTAAAATTTCAGTCATGTGGAACCTCTTGCAGCTGGATAGTATGCTTATTTGTTGTGATTTTCAACAGGCTAAATTCACCTAACATGATAAATAATCCTGAAAAAAAAAGAATGTTTGAATTACCAAATTTTAGTTCCACAGGTAGAGTTTTCATCAATGAAGAATGTACGTCAATATGAGACATGTATATCAACAGGAAAACACATCATAATTGTTAATAGCAGGACCATGTACACCACGAACACATTGTTATGATTTATAAGTTGTAGATGTACGTATTGCCAGTATTTTTTATCATAATTACTGTACAATGAAATATAACATCATGTACTTCCCATAAATCCCTGGTAATAATGAGAGAAAAACAAACATTATTAATTATAGTTAAAATTTGAAATTTCATCAATTATTCTAATTTTCATTTATCTATGCCACACCTATAGGAACTCTGTGAGATTTTATCAAACATGAATGTAAGTTGGGTTGTTGCGCCTAAAAAAAAAATAAAATATATCCCCAATGTTTAACATTGTGTGATTGGATAAGAAGGGTTTTTTTAGACAAGATTAAATAAAAAGATCTTGAAAAGTTGAAGTAAGATAAAAAAGTCTTATAAGTCATATAAGGGTCAGCTGTTAAAAAATTATGGTGGCTATTACAATTTTTTTTTATTTTTTGAAAAAGTTAGACCGTAGCTTTCTAATAGCCGCCGCAAGTAGTTAGATATGGTGGGAAAACACAGCTTTCAACTGCAGTTTTTCGAGAATGCTGGTTACGTTTTGCCAAACAGAGAAAAACTGTGGTGCAGCGCCGCACCACCGCCTCTAACACACCCTAAGTCTAGAAACACTTTATAGTCTTTCTGACTCCCAATTTAACGTGAGCAAACAGTTGAAGATCATAATTTAGGAATTCAAAGGACTTTTCTACTCTCATTATAACGAAATAAAGGACCCCATCCACGGTTAAGATTGGTAAAATTTGGATTTGCATCATCATAGGAGGACCCGGTGTTGAACGATACTGGAAATTAATCATATTCATGTCACATGTTTGACTGCAGATTTAGGAGGCTATGAAGGTCTTAACATATCATACAGGCAAGCTACCATTTGTATAGCATGCGAGATTGCATGGGAATAAAAAAAACTTCACCTTTTTTATTCCGCTTATTGTACGAGTATGCCCCCTCTCTCTCACGAGTGAGATGGAGCTATATGATCTTAACAATTATGGACATTCCAATGATGGCTGACTAGGGCGGAAGGAAAATTTTACTCTATTATTTGTATTAAAGGATGTTTGGGACTATCGTTTTGTTTGAACAGCAGAACTATGCTGGAAATTGGCCTTGAATTGAATCATATTTGAGTTGTCTTTGTTTTTCTATTAATTTCCTTCAAGAAGCTGATAGAGATTCATGAACATTGTTCGATAATGATGCTTGTATAGTTGATTAAAGTTTCAAAATTTTTTGGGCTAATTTATCTTAGTCCAATTTTTTATAGCTTGAGGATGATTAGGAGATTAAGTTTGTGTCTTTAGTGTCAGAATAAATCAGTGAAAAATTATTTTGTATGATTAATTAAGCCAATGATTTGGAGTTATTACTAGTGTTATAATTTTTCTAAAAGCAGTTTGCATTTGAGCATATCTAAAACTAAATGCATGGAATGGGATTTTAGTAGTAGTAGATCTAGTGGCGGGGATGTAACAATGGGCGATCAATTCATTAAAAGGAGTGAACATTTTAAATATCTTGGGTGCGTTATTCGAAGTGATAGTGATGCGGATGGGGATTTTGTTAGTAGAATTCATGTTGGATGGTTGAAGTGGAAGAATGCATCGGGCCTATTGTGCGATAAAAAGGTACTGCATAGACTTGAAGGAAAATTTTATAAGATGGTGGTGAGACCTACAATACTTTATGTCGCAGAATGTTGGCCTATAAAAGATAAGCATAAAACTAAGTTAAATGTAGTTGAGACGAGAATGCTTAAGTGGATGAGTGGCTTTACACTTAGAGATAAAATGCAAAACAAATATATCTGTGAAAGGGTTGGTGTAGCTCCAATTGTACACAATATTAGAGAGAGTTGTCTTAATGGTTGGTTACATTAAACGCCGACCATTTGATGACCCTGTTAGGAGAGTAAGATGTTTTTTATTTGACTTATGTTAAGAAAGATAGAGGTCAACCTAAAAATACTTGAGCATGTTGTATAAATAATGATATTAATTTATTAAAATTAAATGAAAATATGACCCTTAGTAGGACACGGTGGAGAGAAATGATTCATGTAGCCAACCCCAATTAGTGGAATAAATGCTTGTTGTTGTACAAGTGTTATAAGCTTTCTGTAGTTGCAAGCAGTCCATTCTTCAACATGTCAAATGATTTTCATTTACTGATGTGGATGCAGAACTTATTTTCTGATCAGGTTACTTTTTTAGCAACTACACAAATTTCAATGACAGTAACATTGAACTTGCATCTCGGGTTTTTCATTCAATTTTATTTTAATTGTTACCGTTTAGAATTTCTTTCATGTTTCATTCAAATTTTGGGATTATTAACAACCTTCTTAAAGTTATTTCGCCATGCTTGCGCTTGTTTTGGCAGTTACAGCTGCATTTTAGCCTCTTGGTATGAACATGCAAGACTATACATGCATCTGTGCTTGGGTTTCTTGTTTGCTCAGCTGAACTATCCTATATGTCAAACAGGCCATTTCTTTCTGTGCTGTATTTCAACCTGAAAAACAAATGAATATACTGATATACTACTAAACTATCAAAACATCTATTTTCTGTATGTGGTGCATTGCTCCTGTTTGGTTTACTTGTCATCATCTTATGAGTTATATAATAAGTTTGATTACAAATGCTTACTGCAAAATATGCAAT
Source organism: Phalaenopsis aphrodite (assembly GCA_003013225.1). Taxonomy (NCBI): domain Eukaryota; kingdom Viridiplantae; phylum Streptophyta; class Magnoliopsida; order Asparagales; family Orchidaceae; genus Phalaenopsis; species Phalaenopsis aphrodite. Next base: position 438,983 of record NEWO01000227.1, read on the forward strand.
ATTTGTCAATGTGGTTCTGGTTTCCATCATCGTCTTATTCATATGCCCCATAACCTCTGCAGAAAATGTTGTTACCCTGCGGTCTTCCTTCAGAGAAGGAAGAAGATTGAGGATGCTGGATGCCTAATGAGGCTGGAGTAAGAAGGTTTGCTGTATTACTTGTGAAAGAGGAATTTAATAATCTGAATTTTGTGTTCATGTAGTTTGACACCACATAATTGTGTTTCCAGGTCCAGAAGTCAAGTATCTTTGCTCGTCTTCATTGGACCGGTTATCATCTTCATGGAGAAATTTAGAATATCCCAATTTCGAATTGAATTTTAGCTTTACCATCAAGTTGTTTTCTACATTTTGGAGAACTCAATTTAGAAACTAGAGATGAATGTATTGAAGGCTTTCACTTGAAAATTAAGACAATTTGTGTGCGGACTCGAATTTTATGTATTTATAAAATTCAAGTGGAAATTAAATTAAAAATTGGGGGTATGTGTGAAATTTAAAATTGTCTTTAATATGGAAAAAAATTTTGTCCAGACTCATGACATAGCTTTACGTGCGGACTACAATAATATACCGTTGCGTGTGCTACATCGCGGATGTTGTTTCGGGGTTATTGAAGTGGAACTGTGGAGGTTATTTTAAGGTTATTTTGGGATTATTGTGCATACATGTGTGCCTGTGGGCATCTTTATATGAATGTATGTATGTATGTATGTATGTATGTATGTATGTGTGCGTGTGTGTGTGTTTGTATGTATGTATGTCTGTGTGTCTATGTGTGTGCGTGTGTGCGTGCGTGTGTGTACGTGTGTGCCTGTATGTACTACATATTTATATATTTGTTTGTCTGTTTGTGTGTATATTTGTATGTGTGTGTTTGTATGTTTGTATGTTTGTATGTGTGTGTGTGCGCGTTTGAGCGTGTGTGCGCTTCTATCCATATAATCCTGCATAAATGACCTTGGAGAAATGATACTGTATCTCAATTGTTATTCTTGACATTCAGATATGCACTCCAACATTTATGCTAGCTTTCCTTGAGCTCTATGTCTAGAGTACCCATACTTAAATATTGCCCATTAAGTAAATAACAAGTAGTAAGACATCCACCCATAAGAACATAAAAGTGCTTAACTAGTACTATAAACTTAGCTTTGTGTTGCATAATATTGTAAAATGAAATAAAAATAAAGTGCTTTTCTAGTACTATAAACTTATCTTTGCGTAGCATAACATTATTTTATCCATATAACAAATTAAAGAGACTGCTTTCATATTTTTTGGTTTGATGATGAGGAAAAAAGGTCATGGAACACTTTATAAACTCCATCAAAGAAATCATGAATATTAATCTCCTTTATAACCTTCCTTATGTTGCCCCAACCACCATCATTTTATCTCATCCTCAAGCATGAGTACTACTGCTAATACTTTTTCTTTTCTTTAAGGAAATTCATATAAAAATGTTTTAATTTTAAATCTTACTAAACAATCTTCAACCACTGATAGCCTTCTAACTCTTTTAAACAAGGGAAAATTTATACCATGAAATAAAGTAAGTTGCTCATCCACCACTTCTTCATTGTTTTTGCTAATTATACTCTAGTCATCATCCATTTATATAACTAAACTTGAAAATTGTGCAATAGAATATGATGTCAACACTATGATATTATTTTATACATGCTCATTATACATAATAATTCATGTGTTCGCACTACACTTTGGCTTAATAAAAAATTTAACAGTCATACCAAGTTCTTTTTGTTCTATCTTACTACAATACACTCATGTGCTCAATGAAAACTGAGTAAATTTGAAATGGAATGGGAATGAAAATAGGTGTAGAAGTATAGGAGGGGTATAAAGCAAGGTATGAAATGGGTTACTTTATATTTTATTAACTTACCACTCAGTAAAGTGATAAGATCTGAAGTGATCACAAAATCCCTTAAAGGTGATCATCACTACCTCTAAAACCCTCTTAAATTGAAAAAAAAATCTAAAATTCTAAAACACATCGAACATTTCCATTCCTCGACATAGAATATTTAGCTTATTTATTTAAGAAGAAATTTTTATTAAAAAAACTGTGGGAAGAGTTGGAGCTGGCTACAAAGAGATACAAATACATAATTGTGTACCTTTTTAAAGAGCCTAACTACCTTTTTGGAAGAGGTGGCTAGCTATCTATACTTATAAATTAATTTTTTATTTCAATTGTCAACCATCAATTCTTTTAAATTCAATTTAACATTTTCTCCCTGTAATCTATCCACAATTCAAATTTTGAAAGCTCAAAGTTTTCCAAATTTTTGAATGTGAAATTTAAGTATTAAAATTTTGGCAGGACTAAAATATAAAAATTATACACATCTTTTATGATAATCATCAAATACTCAAATTGTATAAATTTTGAATCAAAAACATTCAATTGGTCTTTTGTTCTCGGTCTTTGTTTGGCTTAAGGTTTTCTATTCTTTCAAGCTCTTATAATTTGTCTAATGTCTCATTACCATCTACTCACTCTCTTGTATCTGATCTTAGGCATCAAGCTTAGAGTATAATTAGAAATAGAGTTTTGAGCCTATGAATGACTTCAATCCCAATTTTTAGGAGAAAAAATTACGTGCAGACAACTGCTTGTTCGGATAATCAACCACAAGAGGCCATGCCACCATGCATGTGAACTTACTACTCTCATGTGCTCTCCAGTAATTGAGTGTACACGTAATATTCTCTCCATCTTCAGACACTATTTACAAAACTTTGCAGAGCAAATTCAATAAATTAAACTGTAAAGTATTTCCACTTATCCGCTTGCCAGATACTAAGTAAAAAAAAAACTCTATTTGTTCTGCCTAACATATTTTATAACATAAATAACCTTACATTCATTAGCTTTCTATCACGCCCTTCATGAAAATATGGATAATTATGATATCAAAAGGAGTTTAGTTGTAATAAGATTACTGATATTTTTTCAATAATCTAGAACATTCTATACATTGTTAGGTAGAAGATTCTTTGTTACTAGTATTAAATAAGAATATTCTAGAATATTTAAATATGAAGAATCTAAAATATGTTTTTCAGGAAAGAATTACAAAAATTATAGAATATTCTAGATTTTATCTCTCATGTCTATAAATCATGATTTGTGATTGTCATTTGTAATAAATCTGCATCACAACCAAATTTTGCCTAGAGTTAAGTGTCCATGCCTTCTCCATCTCACCCCACCTACTCTCCCCCTCTGCAATATCCCTCTCCATAGCATGCAATTCCCTCGTCACCCTCTCTACATTTCTCGTGCTCTTTGGTTGCCCCTATATCCTTTGCCTCAATTTCCCATTCTTCATCCAGCTTCCTCTTCTAAATCTCTTGCTTTTCAAGCTCACCCCCTCTCTCTCTCTCTTTGCAATATTTTCCCTCTTATCCTTAATAATGCTAGAAAATGTATCCACCACATTCTAGAATGTATTGATGTACCCTAGAAGTGCAGCTCATTCAGCCTAGAGCACTTTTAGCCAAGACATTGCTACGATGAGGTCTCACACCTCAGTCTCAAACTGAGAAACCTTAACCTTGAGGGCTTCAATGTCTTTAACCACATAATCCACATGCCATTTAATGGCACTTTTGGGCAGCTTTTTAGTTATGGCACAACCCTATAATACAAAAACAACTGTTTGAAAAGTAGGCCACATGTTCGACCCCGTAGCCTGCATTTTGTTCGCCAAAAATTCTTTGTGTGTCCTCAGTTTTCTTTGCGTGGCCTCAGTTTTGTTCACGTTCCCTTAGTTTTATTCACTATTGTACTTCAGGTATTCATGCTCTAGCTCCCTTCTTCTCTCCATCCTAACTCCAGTCAATGGTCTACAGTGACACTCTCATCTCATTCTCCCCTTCTCTTCGGTTCTAAGTCCCTCTTCTTTGCCATCCTCTCGTATCTTCTTAACCCTCTCTTTCCCCCCATCTTACCTTGTCCTATGAGATTTGTGGTTGATGTTGAGTATTTAGGGCTGTGGTTTTTGGCTTTCTACGTGGTAGCTTGGTTTTTACGACTGTTTCAATTGCTTATCTCTGTGATTGTCATTTGTGGTTTGATTTTTTGCAGTCTATGGATTAATTCTGTGATTGTCATTTGTGGTTTGATTTTTTGCAGTCTATGGATTAGTTCTGTGATTGTATTTTGGGGCTTTATTTTATGACTATGGAGAAATTGATGAAAACATTTGATAGATAAATTGATGGGAAAATACCATATTGCATTTGAGAGAGAAATTATTACTTTAGTATATGAGTTTTTAAGATTTTACCTCTTTGTTCCTTATGGTTTTTGGTTCAATGCAATCATTGGTTGATGTTTTGTGGTTAGGGCTTCGTATGACTCATTGCATTGAACCAAATTGAATATTCTTTTTATTAATATGGTTGAAAAAGGGAGAAGAAATGACCACATTGAATATTCTTTTTATGTGAAATTTGAAATTTATTGAGGTTCATGTGACTCATTGCTCTTTTTGGTGATGGTAGTGATGATGGTCATTGTGATGATGTGGTGCTTGTGATTGTGATGTTTATAGTGGTGTGGTGTTGGTTGTGCCAGTGGTGTTGTGTTGGTGGTTGCGTGTTTGTGGTGTTGTGCTAGTGGTTATGTGTTGGTGATGGCGGTGGTGGTAGTGTGTTTTTGGTGGTGGTGTGGTGGTTGTGGTGGTGGAGATGGTAATGTGTTGATTCTATGTGTGTTGGTGGTTGTGTGCTAGCAGTTTTATGTTGGTGGTTATGTGCTGGTGACAGTGGTGTCATGTTGGTTGTATGTGTGGTGATGTTGGTGATGGTAGGTGAGTGTTGTGGTAGTAGTGATAATTTGGTGGCGTTGGTAGTGTTGTGTTCTTGGTCATGTGTTTAGTGGTTGTGGTGTAGTGGAGATGTGTCAGTTATGGTTGTGGTGGTGGTGTGACAGTTGTATGTGTGTTCGTGGATGTGTGTTGGTGGTGTTGTTAGTGATGGTGGTGGTGGTGTCGTGTTAGTGGTATGTGTGGTAATGTTGGTGGTGGTAGTGGGGTGGTGTGGTTTTGGTAATTATTTTTTGTTCATTGGCAATGCTCGTTTTCTTTGAGTTGTGGGATCTTAAATTCCATTTTATATTTATTATGGCAAATATTTATGATGATTAGTTCTTTTCATGTAATACGATGGTTAAAATCAAAAAAAATCAGTTCTTCTACTATGTATTATAAAGATACCAAAATAATAGTTTGCATCCTCTGCCTCAAGAACGTTGAATTGGGAAATAAGACAACAACCTATTTTAATAAGGAGGGCTAACAAAATATTATAGAAAAGTTTAAGGAAAGTTCAGGAAAGGAATACGAAAAGGGAATACAATATGATACAATTGAAAAAAAAGGAGATTAATTGAAAAAAGATTAAAAAAATTGGAAAAGTTGAAGTGGGGATCCACGGGCCTGGGTTGGGATCTGATAAATCAGATAATTGAAGCTTCAGAAGAATGGTGGGCCGAGAGACTCAAGGTAAGAATTTATGAAAAGCCACTCCTTCAATCAATTTTTTATTTTTTCATTAACATTAACCTATCCATCTATCATTACTTTGTAAGTGGTACCAACTGGAAATAAAATTTAAATTTAGTGGCATCAGCTGGAAGAGAAGTTTGATCTTATGTTCGGGGGAGTCGTGGCAACATAAAATCATGCCTAAATTCTTGTGAGCGAGGGTTTGGTGGCATGGCCAATCTCTTGAATGTCGAACAAACAACAGACTCCAATGAAGGCCCTAGTCCCAACCTAAATGAAGTCGAATCCATCAGTTGATTAAAGTGACGGAGAGTTGAGAAAAAGAAAAAGGAAGGTGTTGTTTTCATTAAAAGTCAAATTTCATATTTAGTTGCATCATGCACCAATGATCTTATCCCATCAAAAGTAACTTCCATTTAGTAGGTTATGTGAATTCTGGAGGCAACTCTAAAGATTTACGAAAACATGTCGTTATATTTGTTCTCTATGAAGTTGTTTGAAGACCCGACTCGGAGTGTCTTTTATGTGATGGCCCCTAACCTTAGGGTCCATTATTTAAGTTATTTTAATGATATCATGGGTGCTTCAAATTTTTTTTTTCTACTTGAACAATTTATATTTGCTTGGATATTATTGAGACACTATCAATGCTGCTTTGGATATTTGTTTTTTATCGTACATTTTATTATTTTCTACTCTAGGCTTATTTATGAATATAATTTGCTTAAAAGATGTTCTAATTAGTTTATCATCACAAATTATCAAGCTAGATGACCTAAAATTTGGATGGACTCCCATAGAGATTGCACATGACATGCAGTATATGTCACATATTAAGATAATTTTTTTATTCATTAACTCTAGTAGTCAAATAAATACATTCATTTACATACCCTTATTAATTTTTTTAGAATTATTTTCGAGCAATCAATGGAACACACATGGATGCAAGTGTTTCAAATAATGAAAATGTTGCATTCATTGGGTGGTGTAGATCATCAACACAGAATGTCATGTTGGTGTATGTGACTTCAACATGTGTTTTACTTTTGTTATGACTGGTTGGCAATGTAGTGCACACGACAGTCGTATATTCAAATTTTCCACAAGAACTTGGAAGCACAACTTTATTCATCCACCCCCAGGTTTGCTCCACATAAATCCTAATTATATGTTTTCTCAGTGTAATATTAATTCTTGTCTTTGTATCAAATAAATAATATATGTCCTTATAAAAAGAGTTTCTAAGGCCATTTTTTAATATGAAATATCACATTCCCAATTTTGAGAGATCTAACAAAATCGTTAAGGGTAGGAAAGAAATATTTAACAAGAGACACTCGTCCTTACATGGTGTCATCAAAAGAACTTTAGGAGCGTGATAGAAAAAATGGGTCATACTGTGGGATATGCATATGTGAAACATACGAGCTTGATATTACGTGGTCTAAAAGCAACCAAAAACCCAATTTTTATAAGGTCTGTTGTCTTCTTGTAGTGATAGATTCATTGGTTTATATATTGTGTTCTCTGAGACCTCACAACTCAATAAAACTTGCATTGATTACTTCTAATTTTTTTTCGATAATGTTGCATCGAAGAATTTGTTCTTTGTTGTTATAAACCTTCAAAAATGATGAGCTCGAGGACTTCTTGTACCTCTATTGCATTGTATTAATACTATGGGCTACAACGTTAGTTGCTTACTTCGCGATAACCACATAGCTACATGAGACAGTTTTACATGTGTCTGAGGAGAAAAATAGAAAACTGCAACTTCCTTAGGTGGGCAGATTGGGTGTGGCGAGTTTCCTTGGAGGACTTCTTATCTCATGACATAAACCACGTGCATTTTAAAAATAATATTATCATATTATTAATTATTCTTTTATTAGTCTTTTTTATTTTGATTGTCGTGTTACTCGCAATTTTGTGAGGTGTCTACTTTTTCTTATAATATTCAAACTAGATGTTTTCTTTCAAGTATGTAGTGTACTAATATGAATAGATTTGTTAAAAACATCATTATAGTATGGGGCAAAAGTTTATTTGTTTAGAAATAGCCGCAACACACATGTTTTGAAATAATTAAAAAACAAATAGACAACCAGCTTCTCTGTAGCAGCATCTTCTCAACAGCTTTTTAATATGTTGTAGTTGCCCCAAACAAACCTTAAGTTTGTTGTGGTACTTGTCATCAAGATCTACAATAGTACAACCATCACCGACAAGAAATAGAGAATAGGTGCGAATGATGTAACAATTAAATTCATACTCATATGCATGGGGGGAAGTGGAGGAGGAGGCAACGTGAACAACGATGAGGGAAAGCTGCACGAGCCAGTGAAGGACTGAGAGAACGAATGACTAAGCATGGGGAGTGGAAGGTGATTTGGGGTGGATTTGGTGAGTTTGACTGGACATTGGAGGGAGATGAGGAGAGGAAGAAAGTGTCAGTTAGACTTTGGAAATGATTTAAATTTAATATATATATATATATATATATAATTTTGATTTTGAAAATAGTATTTTGAAATAAATAAGACCAAATATATCTCACATATCTAATAGTTTAGATAATTGAGCACAATACTCCGAGTGATATACTATCTCGAAAGATAAGTGCACCACTTGATATTAGGTTCAATCATTTAAACTAGAAAATTTATGGCTCTATTTCGTTCTGTGAACCTTTTATGTGTAACCAACAAGTTTTCCTACCTAATATAAAATTAGATAGAGTTTATTTTACCTGGGTTCTTAGTTCTCTATAAGGGGAAACCCCCTATAGTTAATTACATCTTAAATGACTGAAATCACTCAAGAAAACTCTTGATCAAGATTAGTGGTTTCGTCTTCGAGAAATCAAATTTTAGTTTTTAATATTAGATATAGAAAGTCAAATGGGAGTGAGAAGGTAGGGGATGTTACAAATCTGAGGAAAACCCCGATGACCTCCCAACTATCCTAATGTTTGGCTTTATGTTTTAGAAGTAAAGTTATTTAAATGTCTCAATCCTAAAATTTATTTAAATTTTAGTGCTTACATTCACACGATATCTGGTCGTGCAAATAGCCTAGGAAAATAGAAGGATTTATGACGTACTGAACGACAGTCTCAGAACCTTAAAAAGAGTTAGGGCTTATATTGCACAACATGGTCGCGCAAAGGCCTAAAGCTAGTGTGAGGATTTAAGTTGTGCTAGAAAAACAACCTCGAAGTCCTATGAGTTATGTTATTTAAGTCTAAGGAAATTTTAGTGGAAGTGAAGTCCTATGAGTTATGTTGTTTAAGTCTAAGGAAATTTTAGTGGAAGTAGATCTTTTTTCATGTTGGGTCTTGATTTATCGGCCAAAGTCCTTTATCATTCTCTTGCATCCTCGTCGTGTTGCCCATAAGATTGCTTTGAGCTCCATGTCATACGGATTTTGGTTTTAAAGTTTATATGTAGCATGCAATTAATGTTGAGTCTCATGACCTGTCATAGGGTTCCACCTAAAATATATCCTACTGTTGTCTACCCTAGGGGTCTTTACAATTCTATTAAATTAAACATGCTATAAAATGAAAAGAAGCATGGTAAAGCACAGTAAAAAGTAAATTAAACATGGACATATGTGATTCCTATCGCTGCTGCAAGGTTAGTGTCATAATCATAACATAATAATGTTCTTGACATTAAATAAAACACGAGAAAAAGCATAAGCATGTCAAGCAAATTAGATGGTACATATAGAGATTGTAGATGGGTGTAATATTTTTCAGTAATGGGGGAGCTCAAAATCAGGACCAAAGACAAATCTTCCTAAAGGGACTTCATAGGCAAATGTAAGCATCATGTATGTGAGACCCAACATAGGGTAAAGGGCTACCAACCAGACAATCATCAGAGCACAATCCCTAACATGATCTGGGTGACTGGCACATGAATTTGTTTCAAGTAACATTTCAAAAGTTGAATTTTAATTTTTCATGCAAATTTTATGTTTGTAACTTTTTTGGAAAACAAAATATGAGTTTCATTCAAAAAGTACATAATAATGTTATGTATGTATGTTTTGAATATTAAACTATTCATGAGTCAGTCACATCGACTGACTAGGACTGTCAACTATCTATGAGAGCGAGGGGTAACTTTTTTTTAAATGTTAGGGTGCAATAATGTCAATCCTTAACCCTTTTACAGGTTCAGGATATGCAGTACTCCTCACATACATAGATGTCATTCTCATCATCGCACTTACTACCAAGATCGCCAACTTACAGCGGCCCGATGATCCATATGTGTCCATTTTAAATATCCACAATTTTTGAAAGGATTTGAGTGTAATGTTTAAGCTCATACCATTAATCATTGGGTATTACTGTAGATTAAGTAGTGATGAGACTTCATCATTTGCAGGGTCCCCGAATCATTTCTTGGTGGATCCCTATGTTTTAAAGATGATTCTCTTCAACGAATTTAGATAAGCCGAAATGTCCTCTGAAATGTTCAAGATCTTGTAAAGGTGCTCGATAAGTGACCTTAAACATCCTTATAATCTCCTGGGTCATTTCAAGTTCATTTGGCTTTACTATATCGTTAAAATAATCACCTCACTTACATTAGGATTTATTAGTGTTTTAACTGTGCTTAATATGAATTGAATGTCTTAATTAGCCCATGAGTAGGGCAAGTTATCAATCATTTTATGTCATAGTTATGTGAGTATCCACACCTAAGGTTAAATATGGTTATTAAGGAATTGTACACCCCTTGTCTTGATTGGACTTTAGCTTGTAGTGTATTAAGGTGTTCATGATTACTTGTGTTTAATTTTCTAATCTTCTTTATATGGTATAAGATCGGGCCTAGTTCTTTAGTAAGCTCTTAAGGTTGTAAGGTTAAGTTTGTAATTTTTGAAAGAATTTTATGAACTGTGTTTAATTCTTAAAGAAAAAAAAGGAATTGTGTTAATCAATTGATTAGAGGCTCCAAATCAGTGAGTTATTGATCTCTTAATCCATACCCCTCACTCTTAGATCATTCAAACTTTCATGTATTCCAAATGTCTAACCTCTCACATAATTACATTTTACCATTTTATAGAAATTGTAGTGAATTTATTTTTATAGAAATTGTAGTGAATTGATTTCTACATGGGTCCCTTGTGTTTCAATCATTATAGTGGATTAGATATCATAAAGATTACCTATTATCCCACTAGTTTGACCTAAATCTTTGTTAAAGTGTAAAATCCCAAAAATTACCATTTTTTGCACTTCGGATTATCTACCATCAATCTCTTTCATTTCAATTCAAATGACCATGTAAGTTTGATGTGGCTCTACTCATGGGCTATTTGACACACCAGAGAAGAAATTATATTTTTCTAATATGTATTTTTTATGTATTTATTTCAATCTAAAATTTTTAATTTCAAATGATAATTAATTCAACTATCCAAAAGTTGTTCTCTATTTTTGAAAAGATCTTATAATGTTGATAAAGTCAGAGGTAAAATCAGAACAATTTCTATAGTTCTTTGAAATATAATATAATTTTTACAATTTTTAAATAATTTTTAAAATTGTGTAAATAGAAAAATAAATATTTAATTTTTAAAATATGATTTTGTTTTTCCTGGTCCCTCTAACAACTGAGAACTCAACAAGGTTGACTTTGAAATTTTTTGTTTTTATATGATTTTTTAAAATTATTTTAATAAAAGAAGTAATCTCCATGAAAAATTAGGGTTTTGATGATTAGAGTGGTTCTCTAACTTTCAAAAAATCAGAGAACTACCCAAGCTACATAAGGAACAAGCCCTAAAAGTTTCAAGTCATTTCCATTGAAATTTAATTTTTTATAATTAAAATATGATTTAAGGTATTTATTTAAAATAAAATTAAATATTATATTTTTTGGTACAATAAATTTCTCTCTATTCACTGAGTACAATGGTATTTTTGTTTTATTTTTGTGAATTTTTTACACTAAGATATGATTTTTATAAGTTTTATTTAATTTTATATAATTAAATAAAACCAAAAAGTCTGATTTTTCTACATAACCATGTCGACGCCACCTCATCCAAGACAAATTCAAAAAGGCGGCGTTAATACTATCATGATTAAACATAAATAAAATCGGAATAACACTGAAATAACAACAAAATATTATCGTGTGGTCTCTTCGTGTCCACGCGTCGTTCTGCCATTTGTTGCGCTTTTCACATCATCGCCACGTCAGCCCGCGATTTATGCTACATTAAGCCATTTATCCTGACAGAATTTGTGCATGATTAGTTTGTAATTACTTCAACTTCAATCTCAGTCAACGGTGCAAAAAACTTGACTCTCACTGCCAGTATGTGTTTGCACCCTTAATTCTTGACTGAGTGATATTTAACAAATAATTTTGTTTTTCTCCACAATTCAACACACATTAGGGATACTATGCAAGTACACATATCATTTCAAGTAATATAAGAATTTTCTTTAATCCCCAAGTATCGATTCTACGGGGAAGGAAAAAACCCTTTTTCTCGACTTAGTAAAACTCTACTTAAACTACAGGTAAATTATCTAGGAATTAAGGTCAAAATTGTATGTGTTAAAAAAAGTAACTAATACCTAAAAATTTTATTTCTAAACTTAAAGAAAATGCTAAATTTTTCTAAACTAGTTTATGTAAAAGAGTACAAATTGTATGAAAAACCCTTCTCCTTTCAATGAGATTATAATCAATGTAGGAATCAAATGTTTATAAATTTAAATATAATTTTGTGACAAATAGAAGCATACCTACTTTCCCCTCTTTCAAGTTCATAATGAGCATTGGCTAACCTAGAGTTAAGTTCCTAAATCCTTAGTTATGTTGGGTAGATTTTAGTTGTCGCTCTAGAATGCCTACATAAGCCCTCAATTAGGCTAACCAAGCTTTATGTTACAAACACTAAATTAAATTGGTTATGAATCTAGTCTATCACCCTAAAATCTCCAATTTACACCCATCAAAACTTATCTCTCTATTTATTTGCACTACCCTATAGACTACTTTTCCTTCGCGCAATAGTGCAATGTGATGCTTATTATTTGATGAATTCAAAGCCCTACCAGGTCATTATGATTCACAACAAGTTTTAACTTATCAATTGGCCAAACTAAATAAGTAAATTAATTGCAAAGTAATGAATCAACAAAATTATGAAATAAAATAAATACTAAACAATTCTAATCCTATGCATGATTAGACTTGACCATCTGAACCCACATGGTAATCATCAGCCCTAGCCACCTTGGAGGCCACCCAAATCAATTTCCATGAGCCTAAGTCAAAGATAGACCCAAGTTGACCCAAACCCCTTTCCTTTTTGATCAAACACATCTGCCCATGCGTGGACCCAATTGGCTTCACCATTCTTCACCACTGAGTTCCATCAGGTAGATGGTGACATCCCTTGCCCTCGTCGACCACCCTGTCCACCATAAAACCAAAAACTAAGAAGCCACCCAAGAACCAAAACCCAAAATTGAGCCCATAAAATGTGGCACACTGTCATTGGATTCTTGCCCCTATATTCCCTCCACATAAGCGCCAAGTTGGATCTGTTATTTTGGGCAGTGATGCTCCATGGTCGAGCCTATAACAAGAACCCCCTCACTGCCAAAATAGAGGAAGTGTTCAAACATAGAAGAAAATCTGCCCAATTGTCTCCAAACCATTCCTACCCTCATCTTTTTTAGCCCCTCTCCTCAACCTCAAAACCCTAATTTCTCCATTGAAATCCAGTGTATTTTCGACCATTTCACCAACTCCCTCAAAACTCCTAATTGATCCTTTCATAAGCTCCTCATTAGCCTAAAATCACTTTTTCAATTGAAAGCCCCCTTTCTCAAGCACTCTACCATAGCCCTAGACCACACCCATAGTGCAAATCAACACTTGGAGGAGGTTCATGATGTTAAGGCAAGACTTCTCAACCAAACCAATTGAGGCCTTACCACTTGAGTAAAGGTATAGCTCGAAACTCACATTTTTTCCTCAGTTTCGTATTTTATGAGGAGAATGAACAATCCATGTCCACTTAGCCATATATATGTGTTCAGCTCGCTTGAATGAAGGTTTAGAAACAAACCACAATGAATTTGGTTAAGTATCGAGAGAGATCTTAGCCTAGAGTGTGGGATGATGAACAGATGTCATCCATTCAATTGTATTTGAAATGAGCAGCTAGGATCTGTTGACCTCACTTTTGGTTGAGGTCTAGAAACTTCTTTAGTATCTTAGGTCTAGCCATAGGACTTTCCTATTGACTAGTCTTAGAAAATTAGAAAAGGTACCCCCGTCATTAGAAATTCAAAACTCTTCTCTTTACTCAACTT
>NEWO01000227.1:458452-508254 GCA_003013225.1 Phalaenopsis aphrodite
TGATTTGAGGTAAAACGCTCTTTCATTTAAACTATGAAAATTATTGGGTCAGTTTGACTTCATCTTTTTCAAAACTAAATTTTTTTTTAACGTCCTTCCGAAGCGGGCAACGGGATTTCAATTCTGATGACCGACAGCTTCTTACGGGCAAACCCCATACCAAAAATAGTGCCGACAGGATCGTGATAGACGACGAATCAGTTTGGCTCAACAAATGAGACCGAAAGGTGACGGGGCAACTCATGGGTAAAGCACAACCCGACATGACGCACCGCACGGAGCTTTGGAGCTATCAAGGATGAGTTGGTGCCAATGTGGTTAAGTAGGAAAACCGGGATTTTCTTATTTAAATTAATACAACAAATGGGATATATCTTCAAAAATCATAACTTGGTGTAAAAAAATTAGAAAAATAAAATAAAAAATATCCCCATGCTCAGTGAACAGAAGATAATCCAGTGAGTCTAAAATTAAAAATGTTTATGTACTTTCTAATTTTTATTTATTTATTTACTCTAAAACTTGTTTAATCCAAAATTAATTAACTATTAATCATCATGGCTTGAAATTTTTAGGGTTTGTTGATATTTGGGATCTTTCTGATTTTTTCAAGGTCAGAGAGCGCCTCTAACCCTAAAATCCCTAATTATTTAGGTTAATCTCCTCTATTTCAATTAAAAAATTATAAAAAATGAAATATACATAAAAAAATTATAAAATCAAGTTTGTTGAGTCCATTGAAGTTAGAGGCATCAATAAAAATTAAAAATGTACTTTCAAATAAAAATACATTTTGCTACTATTTATCCATTAAAAAAAAAAAGAAAATTATGAAAATCTAGATAAAGGCCAAAATGTTAGAAATGTCCTCTACCCTAAAGCAATCACTTTAGAATTACACCATACAAATTTCAAAGTCAAAAAATGTTTTTTTTATACCAAAATCTATATTCTAAGAAAAATGCCGAGTTTTACTTAAAATAATTATAAAAAAATAATGTAAATAAAAAAATGTGAAATCTAGTTTGGTAAAGTCATAGATGGCAAAGGCAGTTAGAAAAAATAAAATTGAAGATAAAGTTAAAAATATATTTTTGAGTAGTTTTCTAATTTAAAATAATTAAAATTGCAAAATTATAATTATATTTTAAAATATCATAAAATTTTCTTTGATAAGAGACAACAACCGTAAATGTTTAAAGACATGAAATTGTATTTTGAGTACTTAAATATAATGTTTTTTATTTCTACAAATTATTGAATAAAATAATTATAAAAAATAGAATAAAAATTAGAAAAACATAAAATCAAGTCGGTTGAGTTTACTAGTGTGAAAGAGGTTAATGAAAAACAAAAAATGGTTTTTTTTAAATAAAAAAATTATTTTATATGTATTTATTTATTACAAAAATTTAAAAAAAGACAATAAAATTAAAATGTAATTAAAAAAATCAAGAAAATTGCTTTAAGTAGCTCTCTAACTTTTAGCAATACCATAAAATTTTTCTAAGGTCAAAGTTTTGAATAACCAAACTAATAAATTTTGGAAATTCATAATTATGGGTTTAAATAATTACAAAATAATAATTACTTTTTAGAAAAATATAAATTTTCTTTTCATGTCTTAATTAGTCTACGAGTAAGTGTTCAGTAAAGTTTCATGGTCATTTGATTAAAAATATAAGAGTTATGGGGGATAAACATTAGGGGTATAATGATAATTTTGAAATTTTACACTCTAACTAATTTTTTTATATTAAACCAGAGGGAAAATGGGTAAGATTTATGATGATTAATCCACTAAGATGATTGAAACATAAGGGCAAGTAAGGGTCGTAACCCATTCACAACTTTTTCTACAAAGAGTAAAATTGTAATTATTTAAAATTGTTGGCCATGTGAAGAAAGAATGAATTTGGATGATCCAAGAGTGAGGGGTATGAATTAGGAGATCATTGACTCACTAATACACAACCTTTGATAAATGGATAAGCATAATTCAATCTTTTAATAAGGATCAAGCACACTTTATAAAACATTTTCAAAATTACAAGTTTACCCCTAAGTCTTTAAGAGTTTGATAGTGAGTTAAGTTTGACTATTATTTGGAAGGGATTAGAGAAGAAAATATAAATTATGATAACACTATAAAACACTACAATCTCAAGCCTAATTAAGAGAAGGAAGTGTAAAATTCCCTAAAATTCAAGTATACCCTTACAGGGGTATACCTATATAATTTTTAACAGGACATTGAAAGGGTAACCATTTGCCTCACTCATGAGCTAATTAAGACATCAAGACTACACTGAGCAAAATTAAAACATGAAAGACTTCTAATGTAATTAGGCTAATCAACTCAACAATATAAGCAAGATCAATTGAACTTAAAATGATCTAGGAGATTCTAAAGCTATTTGGGGTCATCTCCGAAACACCTTTGTGAGATTTTGGACCCTCTAGAGGACACCCGTGTGGGTTATAATTTGTTGAGGAAAATTATCCACAAGAAGAACATAAGGATCCACCATGATATGAGTTGAGCCCTTGCAACCCATAACATTAATAAGGAATTCTCATTACAGCTTAATCTAAAATAAAACCCAATGCTCAAGGGTATGAATTTTCGATATGGTATTCATATCCTTGTCGGTGACTAAGGATATTTTAAATAAGACAGTATATGGATGATCGAGGTCGGCTATAAGTTGGATGGTTTAGTGTTAAAGGCAATGATGTGAAATGCTTATGGTGCTAAAAGTAGAATAATAGAATAGTATCTCCTGACTCGAGGACTTTCGGGTAGGGTGCAAGATCGATGTTACTATTCACCAGTACTTGGTGAGAACCCCTTAATTTTTTAGGTTACCAGTAGCTCTGGCTTAATTAAAGTGATTAATTTTGTTGATTGTTTGATTTATAAAATACATATGTATAACATAACAAAAAAAATATTTTCTTGGGACATTACTATTTTTGATTGTCAAGTAAGAATTTCACTTTATATGCCCAACAAATCAAGATTGTTGGATGTTATTTTATACAAGTTCACTTGTTCACTTTGATCGGGCAAGGAGTTTCCCTCCTTCAATTGTTCGATAGGTAGTTTCTACCCAGGCTTGGACAGAACAAAGCACACAGATTGCTTTTGGTTGCCTACGGATGTCCCTAAAAAATTATGAGTCTGAGCCTACCCCTAACTTGAATTCTTATAGCCAGTTTTGATCTTTGACATATGTACCATGAATTTTATATACACATATACACCTTTCTTATGTGCTTGTTTAATCTTTCATAATATTTGCATGCTCTACTTATAATTCTGACCCCTTTCAGTGGCAGCATTGTAGGTAGCAGATACTTACTACCATTTTTTTTTACTGCAGTTTCACATTATGCTTTATTGTATATATTTCATTAGCCTATTTACAATACCTATGAAAGAACCCTAGGGTAGACAATAGTAGGGCATATGTTTAGGAGGGACACTACACCAAGGCTGGAACTCAACAGTAAATATGAACCATGAATTCTGTAACCATCACTGCAAGAAGTTCAAAACAAGCTACAAGAAGATAGAGGAAAATTCTAGATGATGTTCAAGACTCAAACAAAGCAAATCTACTTCAGCAAAACTTTTCTTAAACTTAAATAATAGAAACCCTTAGGACTTCAAGGT
Source organism: Phalaenopsis aphrodite (assembly GCA_003013225.1). Classification (NCBI taxonomy): domain Eukaryota; kingdom Viridiplantae; phylum Streptophyta; class Magnoliopsida; order Asparagales; family Orchidaceae; genus Phalaenopsis; species Phalaenopsis aphrodite. Next base: position 462,132 of record NEWO01000227.1, read on the forward strand.
TGTTCGTCTAGTATGACGTAAATTCTCATACTATCTTTAGGTTTTTACACAATCGTGTTGTGCAACATAAGTTTTAACTCTTTTAGAACTCTGAGGTTGTCATAAATTCTTTAGTTTATATAATTGAGCTCACCGCCAAGTAGTTTGCCTATCTCTTAGGATGGTGTATTACTTGTGGTGTCGTGCTTGGTTACTTAAAGTATCAAATATATGAGATCTATTCAGTCTCATTTTTCAAGATTAAAATGCTATTTTTCAAAATCAAAATTATATACATATTAAATTAAATTAATTTCATAGCAACCGACATAATTCCAATTTGGCAACCAACACTAATTTATAAGAGCAGAAATAGCACAAATTTTAAAAATTTGTAAGTAAATAGTAAGATATTACAACTACAAGTTAGAGAAATAGCAAGCTGACACACCTAAAAAATGCTTGATTTTTCATATACATTTTATGCTTAATTTTAATGATATTGCTCTTTAAAGGAAGGTATTTTGTATGTTTTTAGTTTTCAGTACAAGAAATGGACTTTTGGAGAAAAAGAAACAAAAACGTTGCAATTTGGAGCAAAAACAAGCAAGAAATGAAATTTTGCTCTGTCACCTTTCGATAAGTCTTTTGATTCTTAATCTCTTTTACGCTTCTTGCATATTTTTGAATGATATTACACTTTAAAGTAAGGTTTTTTTCATGCTTATTTTGTAGGGCTATTTTTTAGGAACACAACGCAACTGAAATGAGGCGAAACGGAGCTAAAACAGAGCCAAACAGAGCGAAACGGTGGAGCTGCACAGTCTGCTCGCCAACGATGCCCGAAACGGTGCCGAAGGCGCCCCAAAATGACGCCGACGGGGCCCAAAACAGCGCTGATGGCAAGATTTACCCGAGAAGACAAAAAATGACAAAAAAGCTTGCCGACGACGCCCTTAAGCCCACCGACGGCGCCCGGGACGACTATGGTCCGACTTTTGGCCGTTATGGGCTAAAATTCAATGTATTTGGATACTTTTTGAAATGATTCTTGTAGCAACTCTTCAAACTTTGTCCCTACACTTTAAAAGAATGAATTTAGATTAGAAAAAAGTGGTTTTTTGTGAGATGAATGTTAGGAAAAGTGTGGAGAAAGTTCAAGGTTTTTAGAATAGGAGTAGAAATGTAAATTTTTACCCTTTTGGAGAGATTGGAGAGAAGAATTTGAGAGAATTTGTAAAGAGATGTTCTAGCATTGCATAGATCAGCGGGAGACTTTGTGGGAGAGATATTCATCTTTCTTTCAAAGGGAAAAAGCTAAGTATTGTGTTCTTTATTATCTTTTGATTTTCGTAAACACTTATCTAGTGGATTTGTTTTGGTTAAATGAAATTCCCGTTGTGTTTTCTTCGTGCATTGTGATCGGCTTCTCTTAAACTTTCTTCTTCTTTGGAAATAGTGGCATTAGAAGATTATGTCATTGTTTTCACTTTACTTTTCTTTTAAAATGAGCAGAATTCATGTTTAGGATTTTGGGATGCCTATTAGAAGAAGATTTAGTTATAAATGTGATGGTTTTTACTTGCACTTCATTTACATTATAACAAGGGCCCGTTGTAGTGTTAAAATTTGTTGTAATTTCACTGATCTGAAAGGGCGGTGTAATTCTCAACAAAGTGGAACCACATTCAAATCTATGGATGGTGACATTCATGGGAGTTGAGTGCAAATAAGTAGGGAAATATACTTTGATGGGCGTGGAATTGGAGATTTTAGGGTGACAGACTAAAATCTTCAATTCAGTCCTATTGTTTGAGTACTGAAACGGAGATGTTAACCCTCAGACGAGAGGAACGTGAGAGCTCTGAAATGAGAGCCGGTATCCTCCCAGCCTAGCCACGAATTCAGTAAACAAGCATATGGTTAGTCAATATTCTTTATGCCTATACCAAAGGGTAAAGAATAGAATTGCTCTTATTTGGCACATATAATTTTTAATGCATCTCATTCTTTTACATTATCTGATTCATTGCATAAGAATACTAGTTTTTATTATCTCAAAATTCTTCAAACCAATTCCTCCAGAAAGGTGTCTCTTTAGAATTAATATTTGCATTTAGTTATAGTTACTATCTTTACATTTAACACTTGCATTTAAAAGTAGTTTCTAGATAAAACATCATTTTAATCGACATTCCAAACTAAGAACTAATTGTAGTAGACTAGAATTTGACTAAGGACCTCTTACCTTGTTTCCTTGTGAGATCGATAAACGGGATCGATAAACGGGACTCCACTAGAGCCCTGTAATACTTGAGCGATACGTATACTTGCGTTTGAAATTGTAACTTTACAAAATCATTATAAATATATAAATCAGGTATCATAAATTCTTACAAATTAAAAGTCACATTAAGTTTTTGGCGTCATTGTCGGGGATTTAAATCTTTTAGTAGTGGTGTGAAATTCTTGTATTTTTAGATATATAAAAAAGTCGCGGTCACAAGCTTAATATTTTTATGTGGTTTGATGGACTAAGCCTACATCTACTGTAGCCAACTCTGCATCTAAAAAATCTACCACATTTGATGTTAGACAACAAATTTCACTTCCTCAAACCGAAAAAGTTGCTTATAACTAAGTTCTCTCTTACATGGGTGAGTATAACTCATTCTAAGTAAAAATATTTTTACTAAGGTAAATGACTTTGATAAAAAAAATAAATATATAAAATTTTATAAATAAACAAGATAAAATAATCTGAATTAATAATAATTTAAGAGCAATTTATAATTTATTATTAATCACATAATAACTTGTAAATGGAATATAAATTTTGATCTTTATAAAATATTTTTATATTTTGGTTTATATAAATAACAATATTATATTTTTAAGCTTGAAAGAGTTTAACTCACTCATTTTAAAGATGTTTCTTAATATTAATTTTGATCAAGACACACTTGAGTGGTAAGCCTGTAATCTTTTTTTTTTTATCAAGACACAATTAACCTCTGTTCTAGCTATAAATCTGCTTTAGTGGGAAAATTTCTCTATTGACATCCCAAAATGGAGTTGGTGAGGAAAACTTTTGATGGGCTGAAATTACTTGGTGAGTAGGAAATTGGTTTATTGGATGGATGACACATTCTGATACAACTAAGTAGAGAGGAAGACTGTGTGGATTTTTACAAAGAAATACATGAGGATATAGAACAAAAGCATTAAATTGTTATAGTGGTTTGTGGATTTTGATCCACAGACGGAGCCTCCAATAGTCCTAATCTGTTTTAGGTTCCTATTGGCAGAAGGCCGTTATGAAACAACATCCTCATTATTGCTCTAATTTTAGTATTTTATGCCGCTTGGTTGAAGTTTGTTATGTTTTGCATCTTGAGTTGAAAAAACTGCCCCCTAATATGTATGAAAAAGAAGAGGTTAATGCCCACAATTTGGAAATGGATAGGAAGCAAAATCTAAATCAGGATTCAACTCAAAATAAAGAGAGTTTAGATAATGTGGAAGAAGGTAGAAATGTTCTATCACAGTCACTTATGGAAGTGAAGCTGGGCTAGTCAATCAAGCAAGGGAGAGGTCCAATCCAGAGGAACTATAATAGATGGAGGACCTTATTAATAACTCACAGAACATAGTGGTGGGGCCTGACAACACTAAATTCTCTACGGTTGTAGAGGATGGAGCCATATGTACACCAATTGTGGATGTTTTAGCTATGGTAAGAAATGGAATAGAAGAGAAGTGGCAAGTTCGAAAAAGCTAAAGGAAAAAAAGGAAACCAAGTGTTAAAAATTTTATAAGTAAGAGATATAATTAACCAGGATTTTCAGTACTATTTTGATGGGGATAAAAGTGCTTTTTACTTCTTAGATCTTCTTGGAGGGGCAAAGGTTATCAGTACGATTAACATCTTAATTTGGAATATTGGAGGAATTGTAGATCCTAATTCCCTTAATAGACTACTGCACTTGATAAGGATCAATAACTTATGGTGTTTTTCTATATTGGAACCTTTGGTTAGTATAAATAATATGATCATTTTAAGGCTTCTTAGAAAATTCAACCATAATGTCAATGTATCAAACAAGATTTGGTATTTTCATAAAAAGGAAATTTTGCTCAGGTGCTGCAAGATGATCCACAATTTTTACATATTCACTTTGAGAATGATATTTTGAATGGTTGGGCAACCTTTATTTATGCAAGCACTAATTATTCTGCTAGATTAGAGCTTTTAGAGAGTATCAAAATATTGAGTATTGGTTTAAGGGGCAATTGGCTTGTAGGAGGTGATTTTAATATAATAGCATGTAACTCAGAAAGGTTGGGAGGTTGACTTGTAGATGTTAAACTTATGGCTGGTTTTAATAACATGATTATGAAGGTAGGTCAATTTGACATAGGATTTAGTGGTCTTAGATTAACTAGGAAAAGGGCTAGGGTTTTTGAGAGGTTGGATAGGATATCGGCAAAGCAAGAGCGGTTGTATTTTCTTCTATCTAAGGCGCACACCTTTCTAGAGTATGTTCAGATCTTAGGCCGTTGCTATTGACTATTTAAATTTTGGAGAAACCAGTTGTGCATCGTTTTAGATATCTAAATAGTTGGTCAAATTATCATGGCTTCATCCAATGTGTAAATGAAAATTGAAGAACGTCTAATGTTGGGAATGCTATGTTCATACTCTGGAAACTTCATAAAAATTTAGTTATATTACTAAGAAAGTCAATTTGGAATAAATTACTTGATGTCCACAATAGGGTGAGAGAAGAAAAAGCTAAGGTGAGTAGATTGGAGCAAACTGAGGTAGGTAATGATCATATCAATGAAGAGTTGCTTTTTGCCCATAAGAAGCTGTTAATAACTATAAAATGGGAATAGGATTTATAAAACAAAAAGCAGGGAGGTGCATTTCAAAGAGGGGGATTGAAACTATCAATATTTTCATGCTTGCATCAAGTCTAAATGGAGGATTAATACCATTTTAAGAATTAATGATAGAAGTGGTAACTGGACTATAGACTAGTTTGAAATTAAAAATACTGCAGTGCTACACTTTGAAAATCTATTCTGCGGTGTGAAGACTAACTTGCATATATGTAATGAGCTGCTAGAGGGGCAAAGAGATTTCATTAGCACTTTAGAGATTATTAAATTTCCTTATGAAGTAGGAATTTAGGAAGCAATTGGCACTATTGAAGCCAACAGGGTTGCAGACTCTGATAGTTTCATAGCTGACTTTTACAAGAAATACTGGAATGTTGTTAAAAAGGAAGTTAACAATTCAATTTAAAGCTTCTTCAAAGGGGAGGACCCATGTAAATAATTATCTTCTTCTAATATAATCCTCATTCTAAAGGACATTATTAGATCTACATGGGATCATTTTAGATTGATCTTCCTTGCAGTTGTGATCTTTAAGATAATAAGAAAAATATTGGTAGCAAAACTGCAACCACAACTGTCCTCTATTATTCTCTCTGACCAATCTATCTTTACTAAAGGTAAAGATATCACTAATAATATTATTTTAGCTCAAGAACTAATTCATGACTTAGAGAAAGGTACAGAATTTGCAATTTAATTATTAAGCTTGAACTTGAAAAGACTTATGATATCATTAGCTAGCATTTTATATTAAAGTTTTTGTAGGGTGGACTTCAATGCTAATTTTTTCTCTATTATTTCAGGATGGCTGAGATGTAATAAATACTTGGTGCCCATGAAGGGTAACTCATTTGTCTTCTTCTCTTCTAATAAAGGTATAAAGAAAGGGGACCCCCTCTCACCTACCATTTTCATCATTGCCTTTGATTATTTTTCTCATATGATGAATGAGCTACATATGTCTTATCCACTTACACAATTTCATCATATAGCCACCCTGATTATGTTAATGATGCTATCATTTATACAAATACTAGGTAGGCTTTAGTGAGTAGAACTTTTGATTTGTTGTTAAAGTTTCAAAGCATCTCGGGTATGTCTTTTAACAACTTAAAATGCTAGCTTTTTTTAGTAAACTTGTCAAGAGACCCTTGGGTAATTAGATAAAGGATTACACTTGTTTTGTCATATATGTGTTGTCTATGAAGTATCTTGGGGTGAATTTTCTTAAAGGGAGGGTTCTCCGAGCACAATTTGATTGGATGGTGGAAAACATTAAAAAATGCTTCATGGGTTGGAAAAACTCATTTTTATCATATGGGGGTAGGGTCACTTTACTCAAAAGTGTTCTAAACTCTCCAACCTTATATGCACTTAAAGTATTAAAAATGAAAGCTAACACACTACATTCCCTTGAATTATGTTTTAATAAATTCATTTGGTTTGGGGATTAAAATAAGAAACATTATGCGGGTGAGTTGGGCTTCAAAGAAATACATCTTATTGCTGACTTAAATTCCATTAAGCTCAAGGTCCAACTTTGAGTATGAAACTCTTTATGGGCCAGTTTCATGCATCATAAATACTGTAAGGCGATTCACTCAACTATAGCTATATTCAAAGTGGGTGATTCTAAAGTTTGGAAGGCTTTTAATAAGGCTAGGAAATGGGCAGAGAAATATCTATATTGGGATCTAAAAAAGGGTGATACAATCTTTTAGTGAGACAATTGGTGCATGGAAGATTTGTCTTATGCTTTTACTAAGGAACTGGGGGAGCACAAAGTTGCAGATTTTTGGATTGATCAAGAGTGGAACACTACTTTCCCTATGGAAAAGGTTAGTGAATGTCTTAGAAATACCATTTCCAAGATCTCAATAGATAAAACAAGAAATGAAACTATTTTAGCAAGTTTCTCTGCTTCTATTTCTATTATTAAATCCATCTACTTAAATCTCCACTCTGGGCATGTGATTGATTGAGGTAAAGATATTTGGTGTAAGTCTTTCTCACTTTCTATGTCTTTTTTTTCTATGGAGGTTGTATTCACAATTGCTACCTTTTAATGATATCCTAAAGCTTAAAGGATTGACACTCCATTCTTAATGTACTCTCTATAAGAGTAAGGAAGATAATGCTAATCACTTGTTTTAAAAATGACCCTTGCCTTAGCTCTCTAGGCTAGATACAGTGATTCTTTTGGTATTAATGTAGACGGGGGAGTGAACCGACCTGCAATTACACAATTAATTAAGTTCAGAAAGATGACAAAAAACTTGACCCAATTTATATTCAGCGGCTAGTGTGCAAAATAAATATGTTATAAAACTGATTAAGGGCTTACAGACTAGGGGTACTACGCAAGCATACATATCATTTCAAGTAATATAGAGTTTTCTTTAAAAACCCTTGCATTGAACCCATAAGGAATAAGTGAATTTCTATGTCAACTTAAAAATATTTCTACCCAAACTGTAAATAAAATTTGTAGGAGAGTAATATTGAATTGTTTGTAAAAGGGTATAAGCTAAAGTTTTCTAATTCTAAATTAAAGCTAAAAGTAAATGAAAATTTTATAAACTACAGATGTGTAAAGGAGTACAATTATAATAAAAAGTCTTTCCCCTTGCAAAGAGATTGCAATCAGTGTAGTAACCAAATGCTTACAGATAAAAATGAGGTTTTGTAACAAATAGGGGCATACATATTCTTTTCCCTCTCCCAAGTGCATAAAAAACACTGGTTAATCTAAAGTTAAATTTCTGATTGATATGGTTGTGCTGAATAGATTCTAGCCTCGCACATCCAGATTACCTATTGTACCCTCTCTATCAGGAACAATCAAGCCTCAGGTTTTGAACTAAGGACCAAATTGATAAAGATTCTAGTCAGTCACTCTAGAATCATAAATTCTACGCCCATCAAAACTTATCTCGCTATTTATTTGCACTCCCCCTTAGACTTGGCTCCCCTCACTCCTAGGTTTAGTTTGATACTTACTAGTTGGGTGAAATCATAGCCCTCCCAGGCTATTATGTTTTGCAACAAATTTTAACATTACAAATGGCCAGTTTGCATTGTAAAATAAGAACCGGTGAAAATACCATCACAAATTTATGGAATAAAAGAAATGTTTAAAACATTTTAACCCCACACTTGACTACTTCTTATTGCATGAAGAAGATAAGAACTCATAATTCATGAGGATAACAAAATAGAAATGATATATATTAAAAAGAAAGTTCAAAACTTAAACAAAAATACAAATACTTATCTTAAACTTTTCCTCAAGTAATCCTCTAAAGTTTCCTAACTGATCGTAACTCCACAAGACTCATTCAAGACTCAATAAACACTCACAGTCACAAAAACTCACCACACTCTCACTATGGTGGTAGCCCACTCCAATGGTGGTCTAACCCACCCAAAAACGACTCCACTTTCATGTAGAAATTTTTCTTATTAATAAAGCTCTGAAAATCACCAAGCGTCACTTCAGGCACCTTTTGAAATTCATCCAAAGTTAATGAATAAATACCAAACCGTTTCTGGCACTTAGACGCCAACTCTCTAGAACACGCTGGTGCCTATGCACCAGGTCAATTTTTGTTCTTTAGCTCTATTTGCATATTTTTTTATTCCATTTTTTGTTATTTTTTCTCTTAAACTCCATTTTTTGTACCTGAATTCAAATACACGCAATTTCCTTAAAAATGAGCATGAAATGAACATATAAAAATGGGTAATTTTAAGGTGTGTCAATTCTCCAAAATTTAAATGTTTTTGTCCTCAAGTAACCCTTTTACTATGTAAACCAAATATAATAACTTATCATAGTGGGTTTCACTTAAAGAATCTTATAATTTTGCCCCATAAATGTGTTGGTAAAAATTTTTTAAAAAATTTTCAATAGCTCAAGTTAGAACTAAAATGTAAGGATATCTAATAAACAAGTTAGGAATTTTCATTTTCTTTTCATTTCAAAAATAAATGTAATTTGTCATACTTAGGAATCTTAGAAGAAGTAAAAGAAAAGAATTATATGGGAACTCTACTAGTAAAGATACTAATACTTTTAAAATTAAGAATAAGCTCAGAAGTGTAAATAAGTTTTTTTTTAAGATAATTCAAGTGAAACCGATTTTTAATTAGGCATCTCCTCAAGGTTCTCCCCACATATTTATCATTTTGCTTTTTATTTTCTTTCAAGATAATTTTCAAACTATTCTTTTCAATTCTTTTTAAGTGGGATTACTATATCTGGATATCTTTTAATGATTTTGAAATTCACTATCCTATTCTTAAAGTTAAAAACTTCTGACATTTCTTTACTTGATAATGTTTATTAGCTTTGAAAATGGTTTTTCACAGAGTCCCAATTCTTTTTGAAGTATATATCTAATATTCTTAGTGTTTCAAAAACAACTCTTCTTACTTTGAATGGTAAAAACATATTCTTATACTTTTATATTAAATATCTTAACTTTAGAATTATCCTTTATTACCAAAAACTTTTACTTAAGTCTACTATAACATTTATAAAATCAAAAATATAATTATCTAATGATAACACCGCATACCATAGGTTATGTTAACAGGATTTAAAAAATATAAAGTTTATTGAGGACAAATAAAGTTTAACAATAAATAGCTTTTCTCCCTCCCAAAACTTGAATTTTTAAATAGTGTAAAACATCTATTACCAAACAAGTGTGCAGAGTGAAAAATTTAACAAAAGTTATTAGAACAGGATTCCAAACATGGAAATAGTACAGGTGCAAGTAGTAAAAATAACAAATGCTGAGTAGCAGTAAATCTAAAATTAACATGTATAACATAAAAATTGTAAAGTAAAAGACTACTAACACACTAGCAATATTAATTAAACCGGAGCAAGTGTAAACAATAATGCAATAAAATAGGAAATGCAGTACATGAGTTCAATATACATCAAAAGTAACTAAAACAAATTAAATCTATATCAAGGAACTACATCAGAAAAGTCAAGACTTCATAATCATCTCCCTCCTCCTCATCATCATTGTCAACATCTTCATCCATCATATTTCTGCGCTCAAAAGGTAGGTAGCAAGGACAATTAGAAAACTTAACACTGTGATCACTACACAAAAAGCTCACTAAGGAAGTGTTGAAGCTAGCTTCATAATCACTCTTCCTTCTCATATATTGTTCTAAGTGGTTCCAATGATTTTCATTATCATGAAGCTAACATTGCATTAAAAACATTTTGGATTGAAATTCTAATGTTTTATCTCTATGTTCTTTCCAAATACCAGGAGGTGGAGCAGTAGCACTAGAGGTAGAAGGCATAAAGGTAGAAGTAGATGGATATCAAAAGCCTTACCTTGAGGTCTTCTTTATATGTTCACATGAGCCTTTCCAATAGGCTTTAGTGGCTTAAGTTGCTCCTCCCAAGTCTCATATTTAACTCTAGATCCTTTGCAAATAATAAAGATAAAGGAAGGGAAGCCCAAACCTGCAGAAGAGCTAGCTCAGATGGATGTGTAAATAACCTTAGAGATGAGAGAGCCAACATCAATGGGTTTCATCTTCTGAATGAAATAACTCAAAAAAGCTCTCTCTCAAGTCACCTCACTCAAACGATTCGAAGGAAGTAATCAAGAAAAAATAAATTAATTTCATGCCTTCGATGGGGCATTAAGTGTAGAAGTGGAAAATTTTACTTTATGCTCATTCCTGATCTTCAAAACTCCACGCCCATTAGTAAGGTAAGCAATAACTTCATCTAGCTCTGACTCAGAAAGCTCAAACTCTGTAGAATCAATCAAAAGTAGAAGGTAAACCATATAAAACATTAATCGTCTCGGAAGTGAGCTCAACTCCCCTCCCTCGAAAAAATATTTCCTCTCCAGGTGCTTCAAGCAGATTTTCATAAAAATCCCACACTACAGAAAAACCTCCTACAGTAGTAAAGTAGTATAAATCTTCCCTGTGTCAAGCAGCAATCAAATTTTCCATCGCACCACTTGGACTAGAAAAACTTCGCTCCTTAATAAATTTTTTTGACAATAGAAAATCATTATATCTATCTTGTGCTTTAAGATTCATGAATTTCATATTGTCAAAAATCTTTTTCCAATTTTCTGTCTTTGTCTTAGGAGCCATCACAAAAATCTATATAAATTCAAAATAAATTTCATATATAAGTTCTAAAGGCTCCTACAACTTTTTTCACGCAAATGAAGCTTCCAACCATGGATTTCTCGCTAATATATCCAAAATTTTTTATTTTTCAGGAATTTTTAAATGTAGAAGAAATCCATGATGAAACAAAAAATTTCTATGCCAAAATGTAGATCTTACAAAGAGAAGATGAAATTTGGTGATTTTAAGCTCTAAAACTTGAAGAATCAAAAGCCAAAACATGCCCTAGGAAATGTGTTGTGCGAATGAGAGGAGGAAAAAGAAGCTTCGGGAGTAAAAATGGCTCCAAACTGACCTATTTTGTGAAATAGGGTGTTATTCGACTCTCTCAGCTGGACCAACACTTAGGCGCCAATTCTGGCGCCTAGATGCCCTGTTGTGCATAAGTTTATTACTAAGGAGCTAGACCCAGTTATTCCAAATTTATTTAGTTAAAGTGCAACACAACAAACATAAGGTCTCTGAAGCAAGATTTTGTTGATTTAACATCATTCTACTAATTAATTATCTTCCCAACGTCGCCCAACTTTTATTTGCTCAATTTTAACTACCAAAATTCAAATCATCCAAACATACTAACACCATAGAATTTCTCATAAACTTAGCACATCTTCATTCACACTAACAAAGTTTCAATACAACAGACACAACAATGCAACAATAGAAACCAAGCAAACATTAACACACATACCATACCATGTAGTACATAACACAAACATACTTCTAAGGTCGACACAACAATCACAAACATAAAATTGAGTTTCTAACTCACAAAAAACCTTTGATCAGTGGTAATTGTTGGCACAATTGTCTTCTGCCTTTTAGTTTGTTAGATAGTTACAATCATACGAGTAGTAAAAATGAGCTTGAGTAAATACATCAGCAACTTTCTCTCTGATCCACTTATTTTCACGATACATATTTACCTAATACTCTTGATAAAATGCCAAGCGATTGAATTGAAGTTTCATTTGCCACTCTAAATTCTTATATTGGTGATACATGTCACTCAACTTGTTACGCGGAATCGATAACTCCTCTTCAACTTTCATCAATTTTCAATGATTCGCTTAAGGCTTAGTGCAATGAACCCATTAAAGTAAGTTTGGGCATCCTTGTACACAATTTTTTTCTCATTCGCACCACCATTTCTCTTACTCTTCATTAAAATAAGGAAATTGATCTATGCACTCATTCTTTCTCTAAATGTACTTCTAACACCTAAAATATGAAGTGTCAGTCTCCAAGGATGGGGGGTTTTAAAGGAAAGAAATGGATTAAAACTGCTTAGAGGTGGTTTCCCCACTTTCTTCAACCATGGCACATAGGTGTCATTTCTAGCGCTTAGGCACAAATCTTATCGGAAGCTGACGCTTAGGAGCTAGGGTTGGCGCCTAGGCGCTAGTGCCAAAATAAGCACCCTTTCACCTCGCATCAAATTTTTCACGTCCCAATCTTGTTTCAATCATCAAATTAGTGTTTTATGCTTTCATACATCTCGTAGGTCTAAGTACTACATCATATAGTTCGCATAACAACAAAAATTATATATTAATCCACACATATAACTATGGGTTGCCTCCCAAAAAGCGCTTGATTTAACGTTCCCAACCGACATGTATAATGCATTACTCAGGTTGACCCAAGATGATGATCTCGTCATAAAAAGGCTTGTTTTCACAAATGTAAGGTTTCAGTCTTTATCCATTTACTTCAATTATTCATTCAATTTTTTGATCTTTAGTATCCACATCACTATACGGATAGACTTTCATTACAAAAAAATTGTCTCGACCACCTATACTTAAGTTTTCTGAGAAATAATTTCAATCATGTGTTGTATAAGAAATCCTCTTTTCAAGGCTCAAAATTTTTTCTTAAAATCCTCTAATCATGCTAATTTTTCATCTTTTCTTTATAAATTCTAGCATTCTCATAAGATTCATTTCTAATTTTTGCAAGCTCATTTAACTGCAGTGATCAATCCTCACCAGCAAATTTCAAGTTATAATTAAATTTATTTATCACCCATTAAGCTTTATATTCTAATTCAATTAGTAAGTGACAAACCTTTCTAAATATAAGCCTATATGGTGACATTCCTATAGAAATTTTGTAAGCAGTCCTAGCAGACCAATATTTCTTATTAGGATTTACAGTTTTTCTAATATTCTTTTAATTTCATGATTTGATACTTCTGTCAAACCATTGGTTTAAGGGTGATAAGTTTGACAATTTTGTGTTTAATTCCATTTTTCATAGTTAATGTTTCAATTCTATAGCTGTTAAAATGACTTCCCCCATCTGTTATGATCACTCTTGACATTCCAAATCTAGTAAAAATATTTTTATTTAAAAATTTTGCAATGCTTTGAGCATCACAACAGGGTAAAACAACAGCTTCATTCTATTTTGAAACATAATCCACAATAATTGGATTATATAAATTTTCAAAAGATGGTATAAATTATCTCATAAAATTCAAACCCCATACATCAAAAATCTCAATTTCTAAAGTAAAATTTAGGGCATTTCCTTTCTCTTGAAAATATTGCCTACTCTTCGACATCAAACACATGTTTTTATATAAGTGTTAACATCCCTAAATAAAGTAGGCCAATAAAATTCAGATTGAAAAATCTTAAATGCAGTTCTATCCACTCAAAAATGTCCCTGAAAATCATATTCGTGACATTTTTTAATAATTTCCTTGATTTCTTCAATCAGTACATGATCCTGATTTTTTATATAGATGTAAAATGTGATGTATACAATTATATGCTTAATTTCCTTAATAGTGATTCTTACTTTGCAACAAATCCAAAAACTTGATCCAAAGCAAAAGCTAGGTACATTTTTCACAATGAAGTAAACAAGAATACAATTATAATAACAATTAAATATGAGATACTACGCAAGTATGCGTATCGTTAAGTATTATAGAAATTTTTGATTAAGCCCCAAATATTGAACACACTGGAAAAAATGACAATATGCACTTTATAAAATAGGAGAAATTAGATAAAAAAATTTTACTTAGTAACATATTCTTATGTAAACTCAAGATGTTATAATAGGAATGAAAGTTCAATTCTTTTTGTAATTTTTGCTATATGAAAATAAAGTATACAACTAATTAACGTAACTATATACTTGTAAGATGAAGGCAATATAAATAAGATATATTTTTTCTTATCATGAATTAGTAATAAGTTTAGAACTTCTGTTGTGGAAGTATACTAATTGTGTTGTGTCAAATAGATGCAATAATATTCTTTACCCTTACTAGTGATGCTATAAAGAGCATTTGCTAATATATAGTTTAAATAGTCTTGAAGACCAGTTATGTAGGGAATATACTAGCTCTCACTCTAGAGTTCCCTCTTCTCCCTCCACTTGGGGGCTAACATCTCGTCTAAAAACCTAAAACTATAAATCAAATTGGGGGTCTTAACTTGTCACTCTAAAGTCCTCTAATTCTACACCCATGAAATTTTATTTCCCTATTTATGTGCGCTCAACCCCACGAACCACATTCTCATCCATGAAATCAAATGTAATTCTTACCATTTGTTGACTAAGAAAATACCATCTTTGATCTTGCATGTTCTTACAGTAGATATTAACATCTTAATTAGTCAAATCAAGAAGTAAATAAAGTACAAGTTTTCAAATAAACACAACTTCTTCCAACATTTAAGTCTAATACTTCACACAACTTCCTTTCAGTACTTAATCACTTATCAATTTAAGAAAAAAGATAAATAAAATTACTCAGAGTTTATGGAGAAAACACAACCTCACTTGAGTTTAAAGGTAGAAATCATGCACACAAATAAGAAATCTAAATTAAAACCAAAGATAGTTACAAAGATAAACACATATCTCAAATTCTCTCTACAAAATGTCTTAAAGTTCTTTTGAATTCTCTACCTTCACTCACAATACAAACTAAAACTCAAAATAAAAAGAAAAGTGGGTTGTGGTGGCAGTGGTGACGGTGATTACTTGGATGGATGATGACTGTTGGTTGGGATTGGTTTGTCCTCCCTTTGATGATCCAAGTTTTTTTTTTCTTATAAAAATCTAAAATGTGCATTGATCTCTTCAAAATGTGTCTCCATTCAACAAATCTTCTAGAAGTTGTCTCCTTTCAAAAGTCAATTGAATGAATTTTTGTGTAAATTGGTTATTTCCCACGTTTTTACCAAGGGTTGCTACAAACACCTCTTAAAAAATTCATCCAAATTCAATTAATCATCAAATAACTACTTTTTACGCTTAAGTGCAGGTTACCTGGTGCTTAGGCGCGACTCTCTCTATATAACTAACACGCAAGCATCAGTTCTGGGCGCTTAAGCGCCTCAATTCATTTTTGCACTTTCTTCATTTTTGCTCCAAAGTTGACCATTTTTCACTCCTTTTATCATTTATCATCAATTTGATTGTAATTAAAAAAAAACACACAAATTTCTTTCATTAAAGCGCAATATCTCAAAAATAGGCAAAAAAATGTATATGAAAATTCATATATTTTAGGTGTATTAGTACACATCTTTTGATAACTAAGTACATACATTTTTTATATAAATAAGGGTTTCTCCCAAAAGTAAAATCTTGCCTCGTGAATGAACTTCTTCTTTTAGTGGCTTTCTAATCCGTAGAGTAAAATATTACTAATTATATAGTTAACTATATTTGTATAACACATAATACACCACTTAGAAATATAATATAATTGTTCATCAGGAAAATTTTCATTTATTTCAATCATTATCACCATAATTTTTCTATTCTAGCCTCGATAAATGATCAGCTACTTGATCATCAGTAGCTTTCCTATCCACTACTTGAAAATGGAACTCTTGCAATAGAATGACCCATCTAATTAATCATGGTTTTGCAACCTTCTTTAGCATTAAATATTTAATAGCAAAATAATCAGTATGACTAATATATTTTGTCCCAATAAGATAAGGTCTAAATTTATCAAAAACATACCAATTTGTCAATAACCCCTTTTTAATAGTTGTATAATTAAAGTGAGCTTCATTAAGGGTTTTATTGGCATAATATATAACTTTAAAAACCTTATCGTATTTTCGCCCTAATACAACCCTAATAGCATAATCACTTTCATCACACATTAATTCAAATGGTTTTACCCAGTCAGGTAAAACAATAATAGGAGTAGTGATTACTTTTTCCTATAATAAATTGAAAGCATTTGGACATTCCTCATCAAAATCAAGTTCATTTCTTTTTATAAAAGATGACATAGAGGCTTGATAATTTTTGAAAAGTTTTTAATATAACTCTTGTAAAACCCAACATGTCCTAGAAAACTCATGCCTCCTCTCACTGACATAGGAGGAGATAATTCAACAATAACTTGAACTTTTGCTGGATCTACTTCCATGTTATTTTTAGAAATCTTATGTCCTAGCACAATTCCTCCTACGACCATAAATTTACATTTTTCTCAATTGAGAACTAAATTTGTTTCTTCACAACATTTTTTAACCTTAGTTAAATTATCTAAACATGAATCAAAATAAGTCCCAAAAACTGAGAAATTGTACATGTCACTTGTTCTTATATTAAAATTCCATGCATTCACTACTTAAACCTAGTGACTTGTATTGTTGGAATTAAGTCATTCCTTTTATTAATCGTTACAGTCACTCCTATTTTCATAGGAACACATTGGATTAAACTGACCCAAGCACTGTAAAAGATAGGATAAAGCATCCAACTACTTTAAAATTTATTTCTTAACCCCTTCTTTCATATTAGGGTTCAATCTCCTTTGAGGATTGGCCCTAGATTTATGATTATCTTCTATTAAAATTCCATGCATACATATTGAAGGGCTAATTATCTTAATATCTAATTAAGGTCCATCCAAAGAATTTCTTATGATTTTTCAAAGAGTCCATTAATTTGTTTATCTGATCTTCAGTTAAATCATATGATATTATTATAGGTAATGTAGATGAATTACCTACACAAACGTACTTTAAATGAGTAGAGAGCACCTTCATCTCTGTTCGGGAGATTTTCCATATGAAGGAATCAGAGGTTTATTATTTTCAGTAGTGTCTAAAATCTCATAACTTTTCTGAACATAATAGGAATCCTCAATATTTATCTCATTTGATTTATCTTGAAAATCAATTTTATTTTCATCACCCAATTTTTATTGATTTATTTTGACTTCATATATTTCTCAGAAATGGTTATTAATTAAACAATCAACAATATTCATTATGTAACATTTATCATCTTTTCTTATAGTTGGATACTCCATAGATTTTAGCACATTGAAAGTAACTTCATAGTCATTAACTCTCATAGTCAACTCTCCTTTTTAGACTTCTATCATTGTTCGTCTTGTGACAAGGAAAGCTTCCCCAAAATGATAGGTATTTCCTTACCTTCCTCCACTATCTAAAACAATGAAATCCACTAGAAAGATAGATTTATCCTCTTTTGCCAGTACATCTTCTATAACCTCCATAGGATAAGTGATAGATCGATCAACTAACTGTTGCGTTACAGTAATGAAAGAAATCTCTCTTAAGCTCAACCGTCTGAATATAAATAATTACATGAGGTTAATGCTAGCTCTAAAATCACATAAAGCTTTTCTAAAAAAATTGTCTTCAATCGCATAAGGTATAGTAAAGCTACCAGTATCATTGATTTTTTTAGAAAGCTTATTTTGAATTATTGCACTCCATTTTTCACCTAGTGCAACAGTTTCATAACCTTCAAAATTCCTTTTTTGTTTAAAATTTCTTTTATAAATTTAGCATAACGTAGAATTTGTTCCAAAGCTTCAACAAAAGAAATATTAATGGTAAACTTTCTAAATATCTCAAAAATCTTTAAAAACTGCTAATCCAGCTTTTGTTATCTAAGTCTACAAGGAAATGAAGGTGGTAATCTTTCTAGATTGATCTTAGTTGGAGAGACAGGTTTTCTACATTCATAGGAATAGTTTCTTCATGTTTTTCAATTTCTTTATTCTTCCCCTCAACTTCAATCTCTTTTTGAATTCCAACATTTAATTCCCTTCCACTTCTTAGTTGGACTGCTTTAACTTGCTCTTTATTCTTATCTTTTGGATTTATTTCAACATTACTAGGAAGTGTCCCCTCAGTCCTATTGCTAAGCGTGTTAGCAATTTAACCCAGTTGATTTTCAATATTTCTTATCGCAACATTCTGACTCTGTAATTTATTCCCCATCTGTAACACCACTTCTTTCTCAAATCACATAAATCTTTCCAAAAAATCTTTCACTAATGGCACAAGGAATAGTAAAATTATCAGAATCCTTAAGTTTTTCAGGAAGCTTTTTTCTGAACTATAGCGCTACACTCCTCACTAAGTGCACTAGTTTCATTATCTATAAACTTCATTTTTTTATTAAGTATATCTTTCATAAACTTCACACAACATGACATTTGTTTAAGGGCTTCAACAAATGGAATATTTATTGTCAATTTCCTCAATATTTCCAAAAATTTTGTAAATTGGTTCTTTATTATACTGCTTCAATCTTTGAGAAAATGGAGGCAGTGGTCTTTTTGCAATAATTTTCATTGGTTTGATAGGATATTCTGACTCAAAATGAAAATCTTGACTAGATTTTTCATTTTTCACCCCTTCTTTTTCAACTTCAACTTCAATTTTCGGTTTGAACTTTTGTTTCCGATTTTTTTCCACTTTTTAGTTGAATAGCCTTAATTTGGTCTTTGTTCTGATATTTAGGATTAACTTTGACATTATTCGGCAAAGTTCCTGGTTGTCTATTGCACATTGCTGTAGCAATATATCCCAATTGATTTTCCATATTACTAAATGCAGCTCCTTGACTTTGTAATTGTGCTCTCATTTGTAATATTAATTCTTCCATTGCCAATTTCTTCTTCTTACTCTGTAATTTGTTATTAAAACCTGGAGGGTAATAAGGTTTATAGTTAGAATTCCCCTGATTGTTGGAGTTTCCCAATGGGTTTACAACATTGTTATCCCATTACGGATTTATAACATTAGAACTATTGTTACTCCAACTAAAATTTAGGTGATTTTTCCAACCAGGATTATAATAATTAGAATAAGGATTATTAGGTCGATTGGTTATTGAATTTAAAGTCTCATACGAAGAGTGAGGATCTATCATTTGTCCCAATGAATTTTCCTCAAGCACTTGAGGTTTCTGAGAATAATTCATTCCATATTAATATATCTTCTTTGATATTACAGTATTTTGAGCATTCAACATAGATAATTTCATAAGAATCATGAATACTAGCTGCTCTTTTTGGAGTTACCCTTTTAGAGGTTCATTGAAAATTATTAGTAGTCATCTCTTCAATTAAAAAATATGCTTCATTAAATGGTTTTAACATTAATGATCCACCAACAACAGCGTCAATTATAAATCCAAGAGATCCAACAAATCCATTATAAAAAGTTTGAATATTAACCAATCTGGCAATGCATGGTATGGACAATTCCTAATGAGTTCTTTAAATCTTTCTCAAGCTTCATAAATTGATTCTCCTTTAAACTGATAAAAAGATGTGATGTCATTTCTAAGCTTAGCAGTTTTTGCTGGTGGGAAATACTTATATAAAAATTTTTGTGATAAGTATCCGCAAGTTTTGATTGATCCAGGTGCAAACAAGTTTAGCCACATCTTAGCTTTATCCCTTAATGAAAAAGGAAAAAGTCTAAGTCTGATTGCATCATTCGACACTCCATCATATTTAAATGTAGCCACAATTGTAGAAAACTAGCAAGGTGTAAGTTAGGATCTTCAGTCGGTGTTCCACCAAACTGATTATTTTGTATCATTTGGATAATAGCAGATTTAAGCTAAAATGAATTGGAAACTACAATAGAGTTTTATATACTCAAATGAATTTCATCTGATGTGGGATTAGCATAATCTCTTAAAAGTATTTGATGATGTTCATTTTCAATTCCAAAATTATTTAAGCTTGTAACCATTTTATTCAAATTCTCCATCTCTTTTTGTGGTTTTCAAAATTTTCTAATTGTTCTTTCTAACTCTGAATCGTAAGGTATTAAACCTACCGATCTTAAACTATATATACATGAACACAATAAGCAATTAAAATAAGTAAACACACTAAAATATAAAATATTTAATTAAACTACAATAAGCTTTTTAGTTTAAATAAAATGTTCTAAATTATAAAGTAATTTACCATTACCTTCCAAAAACGGCTCCGCAAACTTGATGCAGCAGTTTTTGTGGTGCGTTGCAAATATCTTTCAATATTACAATACACACACGACAACACAAATAGTAAATATGTAGTTTAATCCCAATAAATATAATTCAATTTGAATAGTTTTATCTTTTAAAATATTTAAGCTGTCAAACTGTAATAATAACACAAGTATACGTATCGCTCAAGTAACAAAGGGCTCTAACGAAGTCCTGAATATCGATCTCACAGAAAATTAGAAATTCTTATGGTTATAAAACACAATATTCAATCTATAAAACTTAAGTACGCTAAACAAATCTGAAGTAAATTTATTGTATGTTAAATGAAATACAGTTAAAAGAACTAAGTTAACTAAACTAATTGCTAAACTTCAGAACTAAACTTATAAAGACTAAACAAAGTTTTGTAACAAAGAGTTCAAATTTAAGAAAGTATCATTCCCCTTATGGTATGAAAGAATCATTCCCCTTATAGTATCATTTAAAATGTAGTGACCCATTGTTATGGACTATGTTGAAATATAGTAAGAATCACATTTAATCTCATGGATGATAATATAGTCCATGAGTTTAAGTGCAAACAATAAGGAAAATAAGTTTTGATGGGCGCAAAATTGGAGATTTTAGGGTGACAGACTAAAATCCTCAATTTAGCACAGATGTTTGGGAACTAAAGTGAGATGTTAGCCCTCAAGGAAGGGGAAGTGGGAACTCTAGAGTTTGAGCTAGTACAGTACCACCTTAACCACAGGTTTAGGGACCAAACTCTGGATTAACCAATGTTCTTTATACACTTGATCGAGTGTAAGGAATATAATTGCTCCTATTTGACACAATACCTTAGGGTTTAGTTATATTTTAAAATTATTTTCCTACACTAATTACAAACTCATTGCAATGGGAAGAATGTTTTATACAAATTTTAATTCTTCATACATTATTAGTTTAGAGTAGAGGTAAATTTTCATTTTAAAATCTTTTTTAAATAGTCTTGCATTTACATTTACATTTGGTTGGCATACTAACATTCCTTTAATTCTATAAGATTAGATATTTTTCAAAAACTTGCGATCATTTCACATATAAGTTTTCAACAATTTAAAGTAGGTTTTATTAAAGTCAACTTTATAAGAGTTTTGGCAGTTACCTCGTAGGATAGATATTGGGTTTTTTAAGGAAAACCTATATTACTTAAAACGATACATATACTTGCATAGTATCCCTAGTGTGCAAATCATTTTTATCATCTTTACATAATATTTAATTTTTCATACTAGCCGCTAAATATAAATTGGGTCAAACTTTTTGGTCGTATCTTTAAAATTAAATAATTATGTAATTGCAGGTCAGGTAAAGTTTTTGGCGCTGTTGTCGGGGAGACTTGGGAACGAAACCTTTTTGACTTGGTAAAATCTTAATTTTTACTTATAGAAAAATTATATTGTTGTTTTTATGTATGTGTCTATATTTTAAAAAATAAAAAAAGAGAAGATATATTTATTATTTTAGCTAGTGTGTTTTGCTTATTTTAATCTTTATTTTTAAAAAAGTGAATGCGTAGTGCAGGATCTGAAGGTTTAAAACCTTACGATTCTTAGTTAGAGAAAACTGTTAAAAAAATTAGAAACCAAAAAAAATTTCATAAATTCTAAGAAATAGCAAATACTACGCATAATAATTAAGAAAATTAAGTTGATGAGAATGTACCAAAACCATTAAGAGATTATGCTAACCCTTTAGTAGATAAAGTTCATTGAAGTATAAGCACTCCTATCATAGAAGCTAATACATTTTAATTAAAACATACTATCATTCAGATAGTACATAATAATCAATTTGGGAGAACTCCATCTGAAGATCCCAACATACATCTTGCAAGTTTATTAATTCTTTTCACTACATTTCAGTATAATGATATCTCCAATGATATTGTTAGACTTAGGTTTTTTCTTTTCTCCTTAAGGGATAAAATTTGGTTAAAATCATTAAAACCTGGATTTATTAGAATCTGGAGTGACCTAGCATAGAAATTCTTGGCTAAGTATTTTCCACCATCAAAGATTGCTAAATTTAGAAATGATATTACATCTTCTAGTCAGTTTGAAGGGAAATCAATATGTGAGGCTTGGAAGTGCTTTAAAGAACTTCTTAAGAAGTGTCCACACCATTCTCTATTTAATTGGTTAATAATTCAAACATTTTATAATGGGTTGGTAGAACTTAGAGATCTATTATTGATGTTGTGCTGATGGATCATTAATGTCAAAACCTTTTGATGAAGCGTATTCTTTAATTGAAGAAATGACTATGAATAATTTTTAATAGCCTTCTGAACGGGTAAATCCTAAAAGAGTAGCCAATGCTCATGATTATGATGCTATTTTTTTGTTAACATCTCAAGTAGCTACACTATCCAAAAAGTTAGATCAATTGAGAATGAATTTATCTCAAACACCTCAAGTGATTGAGGAATATTCATTTGGACAAATGATTGGTTCCAACATTCCTACATTTGAGACTTTGAATGAAATTAACAATAAACCTGATAACCCTTATTCTAACTATTACAACCTAGATTGGAAAAACCATCACAACTTTAACTAGAATAACAATTTTGGTGGAACAAACTAGCAATGGGAAAACAATCAAGTGAACCCATTAAGAAACTGGAACAACCAGGGTAGTACTAACTATAGACCAACTTATCCTCCTGGATTTAATGGTAATAAAAAAATTAAAGGGAAGAAGTTGTCTATAGAAGAGTTGGTGTTATATATGGAAAACCAATTCCAAAGTCAAGTAGCAACAATTAGAAATATGGAAAATCAACTAAGATAAATTGTTAACGCCTTTAGCCATAGGCCTCAGGGTGTCTTCCTAGTAATACTGAAGTTAATCCTGAAGACCAGAACAAAGAAAAAATTAAAGCAGTCCAATCAAGAAGAGGAAGAGAATTGGAGACGAGAGTTCAAAAAGTGATTGAAGTTGACAGAGAGGAAAAAGAAATTAAGAAATCTGATGAAGATATTTCTGAAGACCTAGAAAAACTTATTTCTCCAATGAAAATCACTTTAGAATGACCACCACCTCCATTTTCTCAGAGACTTCAACAATAGAAATTGGATAAACAGTTTTCAAAGTTTATGGAAATATTTAAGAAGTTAACTATTAATATTAATTTGCTGAAGCTCTAGAACAGATGCCAGCTATGTAAAGTTTATGAAGGATATTCTTAATAAGAAGAGGAATTTTATAGATAATGAGATTGTTGCCCTCAGTGAAGAGTGTAGCATTATTATTCAGAAGAAACTTCCTCATAAACTAAAAGATCCTGGTAGCTTTACTATTCTATGTGCAATAGGAGATTGATTTAATGGAAAAGCTTTATGTGATTTAGGGTCTATTTTTTTAAGGTTAGACATAAGAGAGATTTCTCTTAATTCTGTAACTCTTTAGTTAGTTGATTGATCAATTACTTACCCGGATGGGATTATAGAAGATGCGTTAGTAAAGGTGGATAAATTTACCCGTTCTATTGATTTCCTTGTATTAGATATGGAGGAAGGTAAAGAAATCTCACTCATTTTAGGAAGAACTTTTCTTGCTACTCAAGGAGCTATGATTGATGTATTAAAAGGTGAGTTAACCATGTGAGTCAAAGATCAAGAAGTGATATTTGATATATAAAAAGTAATGAAACATCCAGTAAAAAGAAGAGATGATGAATGTTTTAGAATGGAACTTATCAATCAACTAAATAACAACCATTTCAAAGAACATTATGAAGATAAATTGGAACAACAAGAAATTGAGATTGAAGAAAATATTGATCTGAAAGATGAAAGATTAATGAGGATAGAAATTATGTTCAGGAAAATTTTGAGTTGTTGGACATGAGTGAAAACAACAAAACTCTTAGTTCTTCAATGGAAAACCCGTATGAACTAGAAGTGAAAGTTTTAAATATGCATATAAGTATTCTTTTCTATGTAACTTATCTACATTACCTGTTATAATATCCTAAGATCTGACTGAGCATTAAAAACGTAAATTAATGGAAATTTTGAAGAATTATATAAAAGCTTTTGGATGAACGATAGTTAATATTAAAGGAATTAGACCTCCAATTTGTATGCATTGAATCTAATTGAAAAGAATTGTACACCAAGGGCTAATCCTTAAAGGACACTGAACCCTAATATGAAAGAAGTTGTTAAGAAAGAAATTATAAAGTGGTTAGGTGCTTGAATTATTTTTTCTATTTCAGATAGTGCTCGGGTTAATCCTTTCCACAGTGTTCCTGAGATAGGGGGAGTGATTATATCTGTTAATGAAAAGAATGAATTAATTTCTACTTGAGAAGTCGGTGCGTGGTGAATCTACATTGATTATAAAAAATTAAATCTCGTCATTAGGAAAGATCACTTTCCTTTACCTGTTTTGAATAAAATGTTAGACAGACTTGCGAGGCATATATATTTCTACTTTTTGGATGGATATGCTGGTTATCACCAAATTCTTATAGCTCCTGAGGATTAAGAAAAGACCATAATGAGACTTTTGCTTTTAGAAGGATGCCCTTTGGATTATGCAATGCACTTACAACTTTTCAAAGAAGTATGATCTCCATTTTTTGTGATTTAATTGAGAAAGGAATAAAAGTTTTTATGGATGACTTTTCAGTGTTTGGTACTTCATTTGAATCATGTTTAAATCATTTAGATAAAGTACCAAAAATTTATGAAGAAACTAATCTAGTTCTCAAATGGGAGAAATGCAATTTATGGTTACAGGAGGAATTATACTTGGACATAAAATTTGTAAAAGTGGTATGGAAGTAGATCCAGCAAAAATTTAAGTTATTGCTAAACTATGTCCTCCCACTACAGTGAATGGAGTTTGGAGTTTCTTATAACATGCTGATTTCTACATGTGATATATTAAAGATTTTTTAAAAGTTACTAAGCCTCTATGACAACTTTTAGGAAAAAGATACTTTTTGTGATTTTAATCAGGAGTGACTAAATGCCTTTAAGTTATTAAAAGAAAAATTAATCACCGTTTCTATTATTGTTTCATCTGATTAGAGGAAACCATTTGAGTTGATGTCTGATTCATGTGATTATGCTATTGAGGATGTTTTGGGATAAACATATGATAAAATTTTCAAAATAATATATTATTAAAAGTAAAACTCTTAATGAAGCTCAAATTAATTATACTGCTACGAAAAAAGAGTTATTAACAATAGTATATGCCTTTGACAAATTTAGGTCTTATCTTATTGGAACTAAATGTATAGTGCATACAAAGCACTATGCTATTAAATATCTGATTTTAAAGAAGGATGCAAAACATAGGTTAATCAGATGGGTCCTTTTGATAGAAGAATTTGATTTTGAAGTAGTTGATAGGAAGATAACTAATAATCATATTATTAATCATCTATCTAGGCTTCTACCTGAAAATTCAGATTACATTGAAAATGAAATTAATGAATATTTCCTTATAAAAAAATACATACTGTAACTGGAAAACGTGTTCTGTGGTATGTTGGCATAAGTAATTACATAATTAGTCACATTTTACCCTATAGTTTGACATATCCACAACAAAGGAAACCTAAGTATGATATAAGTACTTTTGAGATGACCCATATTTATATAAACAATGTAAAGATCAAATTATAAGGTGTATACCTATGGAAGAAACTCAACAAATTATTCAGAAATGTCATGATTCTGATTTTGGGGGACATTTTGAGATTGATAAAACTGCATATAAAATTTTAAAATCTAGATTTTATTGGCCTAAAATAGTTAAAGAAGTTAATACTTATGTAAAAGCATGTGATCTATGTCGAAGGGTAGACAATATTTCTAGAAGCAATGAAATGTCCCTCAATGTTACTTTAGAGGTTGAAATTTTTTATGTTTGAGGTTTAGAATTTATGGGACCTTTTACACTATCTTTCGAAAATATATACATATTAGTTGTTGTGGAGTATGTTCATGGTGAATAGAAGCTGTAGCTTTACCTCACTGTGATGCTCAAAGTGTTGCAAAATTTTTAAAGAGAAATATTTTTAGTAGATTTGGGATGAAAATAATAATAATTACAGATAGGGGAAGTCATTTTAAGAATAAGAAGATTTGAACATTAGTAAAAAAAATATGGTATTAGACATAGAATTGTCACTTATTATCAACCTCAAACCAATAATTTAACAGAATTGTTCAACCGAGAAATTAAAATAATTTTAGAGAAAACTATAAGTTCTAATAGGATGGATTGGTCTAATAAACTGGATGGAGCATTATGGGCATATAGAACGACTTATAAAACACATATAGGAATGACCCCATATAAACTCATATTTTGGAAGGGTTGTCACTTACTAGTAGAATTGGAGCATAAAGCTTAATGGGCTATCAAAGAAATATTAGCATAAGCCCAATGTGTGGGTGAACTATCACCCACACATATAAACTCGTATTTGGGAAGGGTTGTCACTTATAGGTTACACTGGTGTCGAACTGTGAAAAGATAACACACATTGGGCTGTGCAGTTCACCCACACACAATGTCATGGTTGTATGTGACTTTATCATGTGCTTATGTTTTGTTTTGACCGAATGGAAAAGTAGTGCACATGATAGGTTCATATTCAAATTTGCCATGAGAACTCAAAAATACAACTTTCTGAAGCCACCCCTAGGTTTGCTTGAATAATAAAAATGAAATGATACTTTTAATGCAATACTAAATGATTAAAATTATATCAGAGATATATTATTTGGTTGATGCTTGATATCTTTTACAAATAAGGTTTCTCAAACCATTTCCTAATGTCAAATACCACATTCTTGATTTTGAAAGAGCTAGCAACGTTGCTCGAGATAGGAAATAGATGTTTAAAAAGAGGCACTCATTCTTACATGATGTTATTAAAATAACATTTGAAGTTTGAAAGAAAAAATGGGTTTTTTCTGCGAGATATGCTGACATATCATTTCAGAAAACAAGTGCAGATTGTGGCCACTACAATGACTCTCCACAAGTATATTTGGCTACATTCTTCATGCAGTAACATTGAGTTCAATAGGGCATATGAAGATCATTCACACATCCCTGTTGAAGCATAAGAATATACCTTAGGGCAATCAATATCACAGGCTAAAATTTATTTGCCTTTGTCTTGTACCCAAGATGGGGAAGGTGTAGAGGTCATGATATAGTTTAGAGAGCGAATTACATATGTCATAGCTAGCGAGTGAAAGAATGTTTGTTCCTTTTTAATTACTTTATGTGCAATGTATTGTGAAAACACATAATGTTTATTGTAATGATGATTTATGCAATAATGTACATGATGAATCTTAATTTGGTTGAATTTTTATTTTCAGTTCTTTTTCATGTATTTTTTTCTCACTTGGATGACCTCCGAGATAATCGTGGGTATAATATTTAATGTATTATTTATTGTATGTTTTTTTTTTGTTTGGAGGTCTATGATAAGGTATTTAACCTTATGAGTTCTTTTGGATGATCTATATGCTGTTTTAAGTTCTTGACATGTATGAAATCAATATTAAGACAACCAAGAACACTCTTTATTCAGCCATATAACTGTTGGGGTTCTTCTGGGTGACTTTTGCGGTGATATGGACCTGTGACACATACGCGCTTGGTATTACGTGGTTTAAAAGCAACCAAAAACTCTTTTTGCTAAAGATCTATTATCTTCTTTTAGTGACAGATTATTCATTGATTTATACTTTGTGCTCTGAGACCTTACAATTTTATAAAATTTTAATTGAATATTTCTATTATTATTTTTTACTAATGTTGTATCTAATGGTTTGTGCTTTGTAGTTTTAAACCTTCAATAAAGATGGGCTCTAGGAATTTCGGTGCCTCTAGAGCATTGTGCTGTTACTGTGGACTATAGTGTTATCTGCTTACTTCGCGACAGACACAAAGTTATGAGAAATACTTTTACAGATGTCCAATGAATATATCAGAGATTCATGACTTCTTTAGGAGGGCATATCAGTTCGATGATTATTCCGCCAATAGAGATCAAATGTAGAAAGTTTCTTTGAAGAAGAGATTATCTCGTGAGATTAATTGACTGCATTTTAAAAATAATATTATGATAATATTAATTATTGTTTTATAAGTTTTTTTTTAATTTTAATTGTTGTGTTACTCATTGTTTAATGAGGTGTTAGTTTTTATTTTATAATATTCAAACTGGATATTTATTTTTATATATGAAATATGTAATCAAGACTGGTTCTATTATAAACAATATTATTTATTTATTTATAAATAGCTGCAGTATAACAACCGCAAAATTTCACAAAACAAACATATACACAGCTTTCCAACATCAATTTCTTTTGCAGCTTCCTAACACAGCTATTGCACAACAGTTTTTAAATAAGCCCCAAGTATTATTTAACTCCATAATTTCAAATTCAGAATTTTATAATTTTAAAATTTCCCTATTTCTTCTTAATTTTTTTAAAAAATTTCAAATATACTAAATTTTTTTATTTACAGAATTTAATAAACCCAAAGTTAAATTTTCGTGAAGCCGTTCACCATAAAGCCCCTCGAACTACAACGAACAAATGAAACAATCCAATTTTGGTTCATCCGCGGTGTTTGCCAGCTGCTTCGATCCGTACCCATTTTTTGTTCTTTACCACAGTTTGTTACAGTGACCGCATTGTCCGGCCGATCACGGAGACCAATCGTCTTCGTTGCGGTATGGAGTTCAGGTGCCGGGATTTTATCGCCGAGGACTCCTCGCTCCCTCGAACACCCGTTCAAGTTCATCCTCTCACCGCCATTCGCACTGATGCGGTGGCTCAGGTTTTCTCTATCTGTTCGAACTGTCAGATTTATCGTTTAATCTAATAGATATCCTATCTTGCTTCCGGAAACCTCATTCATCTTTTTATTAACTGCATCAGAAATGTTCTGGGGCGATGAATTGTCCTCAAGTTTCTCTTCAACTTCCTTAAATTCACACTGGCAAACCCTTAGCTTTAAGGCAGTGATAATTAACTTCGGAGGCATGTTGCCTACTGAGTGGCAGTCACAAATATTTTTTAAAATAGAAATTGCACGGGGCAATGTCACTAGTTTGCTATTAATGCCCCAATTTAACTGTGTTGTCTTGGGCTTTGATGACAACTAAACAAGATCAGTGTTAGTAAAATCACTGCTATGATCTCTTTTAGAAGGGGGATTTACACACTTACCACATAATTCTTATGAATTTACAGACACAACACTTGCTTTTGGCGTTGGATGTGTAAGTACATATGAGTTCTGCTGTATCTTTCAAAATCCTTCTTGTTCAAAATGCTATATAAGTGTAATGATATATAAGCTCTGTTGTAAATACATATGAGTTCTGTTGTATCTTTCAACTGATTAATATAAGTGAAATGATATATAAATATATGATTTTACTCGGTGTAACGTTGATAATTATTAGTCGATATTGCTAGATGATACAATATAATAATTAGATGTGATAAGTTGAAGTATCATCACAACATGGATCCCTTCTGGTACAAAATAATTAGGATTTCTATGAAATTATAATTTCTAGAGTTTAGACTCGGTGGTTGAAAATGTGAGGTGTCTCTTGTGTATTAAACAATTTGAGACTATCCTAGAGATTTAAAAGGTGAATATTGCAATATTGTATGTAAAAAAATATATTTATTGAGTCTATGTTGAACGATAAAATTAAATGGTTTGGACAGTGGGAGTATGATATATTTAAAATAATTTAGTGGAAAACACAACTATGTAGTTTGGATATATATAACAAAAGTTAGAATATTTGAATATAAGATAGGTAGGAAGAATTAAAGCTGAAGGAAAATGAATAGATCATAGGCGTACCATTTATGGAAGTTGCACTAAAAAATTGTGCAAAATATATTTAAGACATCATTCAACTCTTAAAAGGAATGAATGAAAAATTTGCATTCATAAATACTTGGGATAAGGCTAATGATGATATCAAATATATGGTGCTTAACAATATCATACTATCATTATTTTAAATAATAGATAATATAATTTATTCTAATTAATTGATTAATTATAATAATTTTAAAAATAAATTTGGTCCCAAATCCAAATCTTAGATGCGAAAGATTAATGAATGTTAGATTGATCAACAATTATAAACTGAAACTAAAGTTAATTGAATGAATCTTAAATTGAGTCCTGTTAGTGCTAGGTCTTTCCCCTAAAGCATTGTTCTATGGCCTAACTTGATTGAGATAAGTAAGCACTTGATTGCTATATGAAGTAGGCAAGCGTTTGCTTGGATGCCACATATTAAGGATTACTATTATTTCACATAATTTTTTTATTAGTTATGGAAATTTTTACAAAGAATGTTCAAGTAAGGTACTTTTGCATATTATTTTTGCGTATGACATAGTTCATATATGCTGAAAAAGCAAAAAAAAAAAGGAAAATGGATAAAAAACTTGATGAGAAAGAGTTCAAAATTATTAGAACAAAAATTGAGTTTTGATTTGCAGTTTTTGTGAATATGACATAAAAAATTATCAATCATCATTATTAAATGATAAATTTGTACTTGATGCGAAATGAACATTTTTTTGCTATGAAAAGCTCAAATCCAAAAAAATGCTTTCCAAGCCACATTTGTCTAAAAAGTGAGAAGTACAAATCCCAAAAAATGCTTTTCAAGCCACATTTGAGAGAAACATTTTTTTTTGGCATAAATGAATGGATCCTAATGATAGTAGACTGATATAAATTTTATTTTCAAGACAGCCTTTCACTCCTTGCTTGAGTGGATTTCAGGGCTTGTTTTATTTGTTGATGAGATGCTTATGACGTGAGTTTCAGACAACCTCATTCGTTATGCTTTTTTGTTGGTTTATTGTCAGAAGTCCAGCGTATCATAGTTTTAATTTGTTTGAAATAGAATGAAGGATATCCCTACATTGCACCTCATTTATGGCTTCACTATAATAGATGTAGGTTTTGGGAAAGCAAAAATATTCATTCCTCTTCAATTTCATGGGAAACATTACACGATAAATATCGGGGAAGGCTAACAAATTAGGCAAACCATAACATACGCATGCCAAAATAAGGAAAAATAAATTACAACTTACCAACAACAACAATAAAAATAACATCATCAACAACAACAACAACAACAACAATAACAACAACAACAACAACAACAACAATAACAACAACAACAAGCCTTTATCCTAGTATGTGGGGTCAGCTATGAGAATCCTTTTTCTCTATTGTATCCTATCAAGTGTCATATTTTCCTTTAATTCCAATACCTTAAGATCATTTTTTATACAAACCCCAAGCCGTTTTAGGTCTATCTCTATCTTTCTTAGCATAAATTAAATCTAAAACATCTACTCTCCTAACAGGATCATCAAATGGTCGATATTTAGTATTACGAAACCATCTATGGTGACTCTTAACTGGAGCTACTCCAACCCTTTCACTGATATATTTGTTTGACATTTTGTCTCTGTGTAAAACCACTCATCCACTTGAGCATTCACATCTCGGTAAAACTAAACTTAATTTTATGCTTATCTTTTACAGATAAATATTATGCGTCATAAAGTATAGCAGGTCTAACCGCCATCTTGTAAGTTTTCCTATAAGTTTACGTGGTACATTTCTATCTCACAATAGGACTGATGCATTCTTCCACTTCAACCATCCAACATTCCCATCTATATCACCATCACTTTAAAAAATAAACACGAGACTCATTTTAATGATTTGATTACCCATTATTACAACCTTACCACTAGATCTACCATTACTAAAATTACATTCAATGTATTCAGTTTTAGATCTATTCGAACATAAATCTTTTAGATTCTAAAGTTGAACTCCATAATTTCAATTGTTTCTTGAACTCTTTCTAGTCTTTTATGCAAGAATCATATAATCAGTGAAAATCATACACAAATGTACATCCTCTTGTAAATATCTAGCAAGAACATCCATAACTAAACAAAAAATATATAGACTTAAAGTCGATCCCTGATGTAATCTAACCAAAGTAGGAAAATATTTGGCCAATCCTCCTTGTGTTCGAACACAAGTAATAGCTCTAGTATACATATCTATAATTACTTGAATATAAAAAATATCAACATCTTACTTTTGTAGAACTCGCCAAAATACTTCTCTTGAACTTTTATCATAAGTTTTTTTCCAAATTAATAAAATCATGCGTCGATTCTCCTTACTCTTTCAATATTTTTCTATTGAAACTCTCAATAAATGTATAGCTTCGACAGTGGATTTGCTTGACATGAGTCCAAATTGATTTTGAGAAATTTTTGTATGACGTTGCAACCTATGTTCAATCACTCTGTCCCCCAATATTAATGTATAACACATCAACTTAATTTCTTTATAATTTACACACTCTAGTACATCCCCTTTATTCTTAAAAACATGAACTAATGGAATCTTTCTCTACTCATTAGACTTATCTTTAGTTTTTAAAACAATATTAAAAAGTACAGGAAGCCAAAAAGTTCTCAAATTTTCTAAATATTTACATACTTTTAATAAATGCCGCAAAATCTTGCTGTTTTTTCACACTTTAATTTCTTTAAAGTATCCTTAACATCTATTTTACTAATGCAACAATGAAAATAATTTTTTTTTATTATTTACACTATTAAGATTATTAAAATCAATTGTATTTTCACAATTTTCATTGAAAAATTTATCAAAATATTGCACCAATCTATATTGAATGTCCCAATCTAAGAAAGTATTTTTTTAATTTTAATTTTTAAAATACTTTATTTGAACTAAATATTTACTTATCTCTTTTTGTTTGGCTAGTTTATATATATACATTTTACCACCATTAGTGTCTATTATATTATAAAATTCATTAAAAGCAAAGCTCCTAATTATTTCTACCTAGTCATCCACATCAAATGTAAACAAAGAAAGGTGCATACACATTTTTAAATAAAATATAGAGCTTCTAAAAATATTTTACATATGAAATCATATGCACCCCAAAAAAAAATTATAATCACATTAACTGTACATTACAGGCTATACAAAAGGACCAGTCACCTGGCTAGTGGCCACTTTTCCTTACCCCTTTCTAAAAAACAACATAGTATCTGGTAAGTTATGCAATTAGAGAGAGAAAGTATACTAAAATGAGATTCAAATATATAAAAAATGAGTAATATTACCAATGAATTTTATTGTAAACATACCAATAGATACCAGAAAGTATACCAATGCTCGGTGAACTGACATTGGTGACAATATTACTAATAAATAAACATACAATAATACTTAAAAATACCGAAAATGTAATTAAATATATTGTATGGAATAATGGTCGAGAATCATAAAATTTGCTCAATACAATTCTTTCATTTATTGCATTATCATATATGCCTTTATTTTTTTATTCTTGTTTTTATTCCTAACTTTCTGGCTTAAAAATGTCACATTATATTTGCATAGATTTTGATCTATTTCATTTCATTTGGTTGATACCCAGCCTATCGGTCATAACAACCACTGATAAGGGTTGATTGTACTAATATTGTACATATCAATGACTCCCGGGTATCTATTGGTTCGATTCAATTTAAATATCAAGGGTTTATAATTCAATTATTTACCTATTTATGGCTTATCTTGTCAAACTATTACCTTTTCCTATGCAAGTCATCAGAATAGTGTCCATGTATCATAACACACATCACATTCCCTCAATTATTTTTACGTGTTATAAACATTTTGATATGCATTTATTGCTTAAATTGATGGTTCCTGCAATAATAACTTTATTAATATGCACAACAATTACAATATCACATCTAATAATCAATATTTGTGATTTCTATTTTATCTCTATAAATATATTGGTATTATGGAAGTAACGAATAATTATTTGCATGAATTGTGTTCTTTAACTAAATCTAATATGCACAATATGTAAAAAACTAAATGCAAATTCATAACAAATAAATTTACTTATTAATAATAAAAAATTTTGATTTTTTAGAAATTTTTTTTTTATTTTAGCAATTACAGATTTCACCTTAGTTGCCAAATCTGACTCACGAGGAGACTTTTCCGCAGGCTTGTCTTGAACTTGCCTCTCTATATACACAGTATGAAATCACAGTTTCTCTTAAATTTTGTGGAATAATTCAAATAAAAATCATTTTAAAATACGCATATTATCAATTACCTTAGAATTACTTCTCTTCATATTACCTCTTTATATTTTCTCCCTCTCTAATCCTTTGATCCTTCATAACTTACATCCTTTCAACTCTCTGTTTGCACGACTATTGTTCACGATAAAACAGAGATTAATAAAAGTGTTATTTGATTAAGAAGAATTTAATATAAGCATTTATACATAATCACATACATATATATTTATATAGTTACCTAAACAATTTCAAAATTCCTCTTTATTACTTCTTTCTAAATCCTAGTAGTTAAAAATTGTTACTGTTACAGGTTTTGGCAAGCTGTAAGTCTTGTTAAATAGAGTAGGAGGAATATTTATGTTATAGTTGATATTAAAAGCAAATATTTATACTTTATTATAAATATATGATGCGGGAGCTTACCGTGGTGGATGCGGTACTATAGCTGTTACTGTACCATGGACGTGTTAATGTAGCTGCTGCAGTAACCGCATGCCCCTCTTTCCTATTTGATTCCCTACCTTGTCTACCACCTTCCACTTCTATCCCAATTTCAAATTCCTTCCTTTCCCATCACCTCTCCTTTATTTATTGCTTATTCTTCTACTTGCCTAATCTGTTTACTAACCCCCTTTTTATTTATACATGTTTGCTGAGGTTAGGACAGTTTTTAATGAGTGCAGATTTTTAAGTGCTGCCTTTCACGCGTTCTTCCCTCTGGGGGTTGTATCCGATGGCGAAAAGGTGCTCCGGCTGTAGCTCGACCCCAAACGAGATATATATCCTTTCACAACCCTCCTCCTCTGACCCCGCTTCCAGCCGCCGCACCTTCCAGCCGCCTATCTGCTGTTCCTGCCTCCTGTTGGCCACCCTAATCACCTTCCCTGCTACTAAATTGATGAGAACTCTAAATTTCATCAAGCCGCAACATGAACCTATAGGTGGAATTGTTACAATGCAGAGGTGACATTTAGTGGTTCTTAATTAAGTTAATTATGTGATTAAAATTAATTAATTAATTTAATCAACTATTTTATAAAATCAGTTATCTTACTAGTTCAAATATTGCTATATTGATCAATTTGATCATAAATTGATGTAGAAATTTATAAAAAATATTTGGATGACTTTCAAGTACTACAAAAAATGACGTATGTTTCAAAGTAAAATTAATATACTTGTTTTGATCAAATTTGGATATTTAATGTGATAGTATAGATAGGCTTTGTTCACTCGTAAACTCAAAATGTAATAGTTTTGAAATGTATGAGTTATGGCTCCTCTCTTGCATACATCATCTATTATAATGTTTTGTTAAATATTAGATTTGAATCATATTTAATGATTTTTGGCACTTTAAAAGTTTTTTTTTTTTTTTTAAATATTAGTTTACTGGAAAGCAAGGACATCACCCTAATAATATGATCTCGTTTAAACCTATACTAGCTAGTTTCATTATTTGAGATAATTCACTGAAGTTAACCGGTTTCCTGAAAAGCTAAGAGCTTTGGAGGTTTAACATCAATTGGGCAATTTGACCAAATACCAGAAGAAAAATAAATGAAAAAAAAAACAAAAAGAAAAGTGAAATCCTCATTGCTGGAAAGCCATTCCCTTATTTATTGGTTGGAACTAACTTTCTTTTAAAATGAATTGGAAAAAGCCATTCCTATGACTGATTATGATTCTTTTACATCATGCTAAAGTTCATAATATTAAAATAAAAATAGGGTTAAATCTTAAAATGATCCCCGACCATTTAAATGTGGGCAATTTAGTTCCAAAATTTTGTAGTGCTCCAATTTAGTCCCCCTAACTGTTGAAAATTGTCTCCAGTTAGACTTCCAGGGCCAATTCTTAAATTGAGATCAATTTTGTATACCCGAGAACAAACCTGGGATCATTTTTTTGTCAGGATTTTTACACAAGGGATTAACTGGGTTTAATTTTCAGTATTCAGGGCATTGTTTGAAGCACTAAGAAACTCTGGGACAAAAATAATCACGTTGTAATAGACCAGGACCATTTATATAAATAGATGAAGTAGTTGAAAAATGAAGAACAGGAAACTTTTGAAAAAATGAGAGGAAAAATTGTGATTTTGCAGGTGATGATGACGGGGTACCAATTTTTTTTGTATCAAAGTTCTTTTGTAACATTAGTTGCGAGTCCATTTATGAACGTACCCTTCATCTATTGCTATTGTCATATTTACATTTGTTAACATTCACAACCATAATTACTTGCAACCAATATTAATTGCTTTCTTTTATACAACAACAACAACAACAACAACAACAACAACAACAACAACAACAACAAAGCCTTATTCCACTATGTGGGGTCGGCTACATGAACCCTTTTTCTCCATTGCGTTCTATTTAGTGTCATATTTTCATTTAGTTTCATAGTAATTGCTTTTTTTTATATGCAAGAAAAGCAGCTGAATTGTATCTCGGTCCATTTAGTCAAACTCATTAAAGTTGAGTCCAGTTTTCTAGGACTAAGCTTATGGATCTTGCATTTTTGTCTCAACATCCATTTCTTTTTGTTTTTAAGGATCCATTTGAATTCAGTTGATGTAATCATAAAATTTTCTATGCCTTCCCGTTTGTTTTCCTCTAGTATTAGGGAGTAGGCTCCCACCCATTACAAAGGATAGGTCGCATAACAAGGTAATGGCTTTTGGGTGCTTTTACCGTTAACTTTCAAAAGCCAGTGAATTAGGAGCGTCATAAGGGAGGAAAGTGGATGTTGTAAAGGTATTTCTTCCCAGTTTTTAGTTGCCTTGGCTCAAAGCATTCCGCGTGCTCCATAGCCCACACAATTTTTGGAAATGACATAACTAGATTTCCACTTTTACGGGACAAATGCAAAATGGTTTTAAACTTGGGGAACTTATACTTAGTTTTGAAAGATTGTGGACCAAGCTGCAACTTGGTAGGAAATGTGTGGTTCTTGAAGCACTTGAACTGAGCTTGGTAGGGATTGTTGTTGCTAGCTCAGTCTATAACTTGTTAACTCATTTATGCATGAATAAGTTTTGTCCTCTTTATGGCCGATTTTATTTGGATTGCTGCTTGACTTCTTATGATCTTAT
The DNA here is from genome assembly GCA_003013225.1 of Phalaenopsis aphrodite. Lineage (NCBI taxonomy): Eukaryota > Viridiplantae > Streptophyta > Magnoliopsida > Asparagales > Orchidaceae > Phalaenopsis > Phalaenopsis aphrodite. The sequence continues at coordinate 499,842 of NEWO01000227.1, forward strand.
GCATGAAAGATTGATGCTACCAGTCCTGAGAAGGTTGATTTTGAAGACCCATTGAGAGCAAATGCTGTAGATGGTGCGGATCCCTCTTCTAGCGTACAGAGATTTGATTATACTTTCAGAACAAGTCTTTCTGTTGAAGTTGGTCAGTTTTCAGCAAAAGAATGGGCTGTTTTTAGTAAAGCACTGCTGCAAAAATTCTCTTACAGTAATATGATAACGATGCCAGCTGTAAGTTTCTTAATTATGCAAGCATAACCTGGTATTATGCTGTTTCTTACGGGATGGATCTTTTCTTTTATCTTGACATCTAAGTTATTTTTTGATGTGATTATACTAGGTTGAAATAGTAGCTCCATGGTTTTTTTATAGTAGTTGTTAGGTCTATTAGCTTGAAGATTAAGTATTTTTTTTCCTTAGATTGAACTTGATACTTGATTACATCATTTACCTATTGAATGATAAATATATTTTTTTGTTAATTGGCTGGATGATGCGTATCTGACTGAATATTGTTTTGGATGGTGGTAATTCTGCGTGCTTATTTCTTTTGCAGGCATTGGACACTTTGTCAAAGAACAACAAAGGTATGCTGATGTAATTATTAGGTTCATGCAATGAATTTGTACTTTATATTGACATGGAACTTGCTTAATATTTAATTATTTAAGATTTTTTTGAACTACAACGAAGTTTTTATTTGCTTATGCAGAGCATAACAAGTCTTTAGCAGATGTGCACATGGAGGAATTAGAAGATTCTGAAATGATGATAAATGAGGAGAAGAAGGTGATCACTCAGCAGGAGTATGTGTCACGATTACAAGAGCTTAAAACAGAAATTGCTCGGGCATGGAAAGCTGATGATCGAATAAAAGCATTGAAGATATCAATTAAGGCTTGACCCTTTTTTCTCAATGAAAATTATATCAATCATGCTTAATTTATTGATATATTTTTTTAATGCTTTCAAAGCAATGAACACATTATGCAAAATGACTCTTTTTTTTCATTGCATAAAACTCAGTGAAGCAAAGCTTTTGTTTGATAAAGTGCTTATTTTTTGTATAATATTTATACATGTCATTTATTATATGTACATAATACCCATTTCATTTTATCAAAATTTCATCAAATAATAAATTTCAACAAAAAAAAAATGATACATACAATAAAATAATAAAATGTGGATTTTTTACTAAATGAATTAAAAAATTATATAAAATAATAATAAAATATAACATGCATACCTAATTTGATCATGATCTTCAGAAGTGTGCAACCAACTTCTACTAATTTGTATTATGCAGAGAAATCAACTAAAAAATAAAATTAATATTGTAATTTGATATGAATTTTAGGAATTTTAAAATTGCATCATAAAATTTACTTTATGTATTGAAAAGGCTGGTGAATTGGTGAGGAATGTAGCTGTGTTAATGAGTTGAGTCGAGCTTGAGTCACCCTTGGTTTGAACTTGAGCTTAAGCTTGATTAATTTAACTAGTTCAAGCTCAAACTCAAGCTCAATTCTATTAATTTAAGCTTGAGATCATTTATTATGAAAAAGAGAAGATGATTCCAATTGGAGCTATTGTAGCAATATGTTGATGAAAATAATGAAAAATTAAGAAGTTTAAAAAAAAATTTGTTGAGATAGGGGAGAGTGCTAAGCTTTTTAAGACTTTTAACACTTTTGTACTTAAATAATTAAATTTTAATATTTTTAAGTCTATTTTATGTTAACATTTTTTTTTTTGAATGAACTTGCAAGTTCATGTGTGTAGTTGGGGTTGGCTCTCAACGCTTGATTTGTTAGCTCTTGAGCTTGATTTAGACGCATTTATAGAGCTAAAGCTCAATCTAATTCCTGAGTTGGCCTGACTTTGTTACACCCTTAAGCATGGATTACAATCCTAAACTTCACTTAACATAGAATGCTTCTCATTGGTTGCAATCCTTATGCATGAAGTGCAGCTAAGTGTCCATGTCGTTGTTGAGCGAATCGTTGTGGCTTTGTACTTTATCGCTTCACTTTAAAAGCACACTTTTCATGTCACTGCTTTTCTTACACTACGTTAGTTTCTTATACCTTATGTGATGAGAGGCATCCTTGCTTTTACTTTTTCAAAGCTAGGATATGCAAGTATTCGCCTATGTTCATAGTTGAAAATACTGAACTTTTACTCAATGGTTGAACATTTAATCTGCATTCTGCTTCTATATGTATGGATCTCAAGAAACGTGATCAAATTCAGAATTAGTTATATAATTAAATTCTGCAAAAAAAAAAAAAAAGATTAATGGCTCTTAATTTTCTTTTATTGTTTAACACAATCAAGTGTGATTCAGGATGTAAATGTCTTTTGTGCTCCAAATGCAGCATTTAAGGAATTGCATGTTATGATGGCTTGCCTTTTAAATGTTTCCTCGTACACTGCAGGTTTCGAGGCTTCTGATTGACACATCAGTTTTGCAGTTCTATCCAACCTTGTTCTTGTTAGTAATAGACGTAATGGATATGTTTGGTGATTTGGTGTGGGAAAGAATTAAAAAGAAAGTTGAATATTCTGATGATGGGACTTTAATCTGTTCTTTGCCAGGCATGTTTCATGTAAATTTGTATCCTATCTGGTCCTGCCCAGATTTTTCATATTCTTATTGGTATTTGAGTTAGATTAATGTGCATTGCTACCTATAATGCAAAAAGTTGATTATTACAAATTAATGCATATGCTCCACTGAGGGCTTTTTAATGATGTTTAGACTTTTCTTTTCTTTCATTTTTCATATTACGGTATCCATACTTTAGTCTTAATGTTCGTAGTCATATTGCTTGATTCATATGCTATAATAGGTATTAGTGTCTATCATCATCAGTCATTTCTATTGAGTGCCATTTGAATTGCTAAATATTGTTTTGTAAATATACTTGTCCAAATTTTTGCCCATCTTACCTTTGCTCATATTAATTGCTCCTCCACATTTTTATGCAAACAAGTTTATTTTCAAGGTGGACCACTTCTTTAGACTTGAATAACCATGACCAAGGGGTATAGCTTTGATCTTCTTTATAAGATATCAACGGAGGCATCTGTTAGGGTGTGGATTGATGTCATAAGTTGATCCTATGATATAAAGCTTTTATATATAATATTTGAAAAAATTTGCTTTGTTTTATCTTTGATTATGGGAAGCTAGTTTTGTTGTCTAATTGGAGACGGTCCTTTGTATTTGCATGAATCATTTTGATTTGGCCACGCTTTAAGATTAAGTCATTGGGCGTATTTCTTCATTGGTTGAATCTTGGCCCAAGCACAACTGCTTGAGTGTATTGCTGGCTTCATGCGCTAGTTTTTGAATTTGGATGGGTTTTGCCTGGGGTTTAGCGCTTTGGTTTCATTTTTTGATTTACACTCCAAAGGTTACGATCTGAGCGGTTCTGTGATGGTGCCATTCTTCATCTTATTTTAGCATGTTTTGGGTAAGCCAATTCAATTAACGTCAGTGGTGAGTTTCATGCTTGTCTGGGTAGGTAACATCTTGGTGCCAGCACTGACTTTTTGTGGGCCAACTGCAATGCAACTGGATAGTCATTTCAGTTAGCTATTGTTTATCTTTTGATCCATGTATTTTTATGACTTCTATTTAAATGCTGTTTTGTTGCTCTCGTGCTTCAAGTGTTTGCTGATTTAGCTCACTGGTTTTCTTTGATAACTCAATTAGCTAATGAGATTGATTAAATGCTGTTTTATGTTGGGAGCATTTAATGTTGTTTTTCTAAATCGAGTGTTGCTTGCATGAACTAAGGTGTTATTCTCGTGCTATTTGCTTTGCTAAGCTTTGCTAAATTTCATTCCTCCTCTTTTTTGTGTCTATATCATTTGAACAGTTGCTAGAGTGTAAATTTATCTGCTTAATCTGCCGAGCATTCAAATTTATTTTGCTAAATTTGCTTGTGTTAAATTTGGTGCTTAATAAATGATTCTTTTGCTTGCATTCCTAGGATTAGAGCAGCTACTTCATCCTCCAGCGTTTGAATTTTTGAATCTGTACGCTCAATTTATCAAATTAAATCTTTCATTCACTGTTACAATTTTATTCTATTGTGCTTAATCATTGTATGTTTGCAATCCACTTCGACAGCTGAGTACTTCTCCAGCTGCTGCTCTTGTTGGCTCCTTATTGGCTCTAGCCCTTAAATAAACTGCATCCAGTTATTGCACAATTATTGTACAATACGATTACTAACCAACAGTGTAACGTCATAGTTGGTACTTACTGTTTAATAGGTTTTGATTGGGTATGTTGGGTGAATGATATCACCTTGAAATTTCTTTTGTGGTCAATATAAAAGGTTTCTTCAATATTTTTGAGAAATTGGAATTTTCTATTTTTAGAATATTCTATTTGTGGCAGTTTTCTATTTTTAGAATTTTTTATTTTTGATAGTTTCCTTTTTTCTATTTTCTAGCATGAGAATTTGCTGATTTTGTGGCTTTCTGAAATCCAAGAATAATAATCATTTTACTTCTAAAAAAACCTTCATATAAACAAAACCTAATGTCTTTTCTCTATCTTCGTTTTTTTATGATGTCTACGGCTGGCGCTAAAAGAAAATCTACTCTATTGGTTTCGGTAATTCCGAAGCCCAACCCTAGAACTCTCATGCCTTTACTTACAAATTATTATTCCTAAAAATTAGCCCTTTATCTCACGATTACAAAATTCAATGTGCACAACTATCTCAAGTGGCTCAAGCCATAAAATTGGCGATTGACGGGAGAGACCAAATTAGGCATTTAACGAGTGAAATTTCAGAATCTGTTGCTAGTGATCCTAATTTAAAAAGAACATAGTCAGAAAGCTCTTGTTATTTCATGGCTAATCAACTCCATGGAACCTGCCATAAAAAAAATTCATCTATTTTTTCCAACGCTCAAAAAAATTGGGGAGCACGTCCAAAATTTTAATTAAAACTGGGAAAATTTTTCCCAAAATTTTGAAGTGAAAAACCAAACTAAAAAAATCAAACAAAAAGAATGGGAAGGTAACAACCAATAAAAACAACTGGGAAATGGAAGAAAAGAACCAAAACAAAGGGAAAAGGCCGCCTCCAAAAAACAAAAAAGCCAACAAAAAAACAACCCCCGTGATGGGCGTGCATTCTGCATTAACCAAAAATAAAAGATGATATAAAAGCTATATAAAAGGTGTAGTGTGTTTGGAATTAGCTTCAACCAAACTCAAAAAAGATTGGTCATAAGTGTGAGCATTGTAAACAAAAAACCTAGCCAAAGCCAGCTGAGAATAAAATGGGCCACTTTGTTACTTTCTCTATGAGCAAAAAAAGAAAAGAACTTCCTTAAAATCATAAAAGAAAGTAAGGTTGAATCCATTTCCAAGTTGTTTCCAATCTTTAGTTGTCATGCTCTCACGAAAGCAGTTGATGATGGTTTCATATCCCCTTCAATGATGACACCATTAGTTTCAAACATCCCCGACGTTACCAGCGCACCAAGAAAAAGAACCACTTGAGCTTCAACTTGTAAGCTGGCCCAATTTAATAAAATCTTACTTGCCGCGAGGATTATCTTTCCGTCCTCATCGAGATCACCATGTCAATACTCGACCATGTATGTGTTGGCTTTTAACCTCCGTGGAGTTGGAGGGGGTACCAAAGAGGAAAAGGTGACAACTGGGAGAACCGCCCCACAGGCGAGCTATCGGTCTAAGGATCTGTCTGGACCAGCCAGACCCAACTAGAGCAGTTGAGCTGGCCAAACCCTAGGAGGAGCTAAGGACGATCTCTGCATTCAGGTGGGGCCCACACAAACACCAATCACATACAAGAGGAGGGGAATTAATGGGGGTTTTGAGTGGGAAAGATTGAATGGATTTTGGAGAGTATTTATTAGGGCAAATTTTTTAAGGTGTACTTTATGTTTTGCTTTGCTATAGTTTTATTTTCTTTTTGTGTTTCTAGGCATATCTAGGGTATGTGGAGAGATGATTTACCTCTCGAATTGTAGATCATCATTTTGCTCTTGTTTGTTTGCTTTTATATTAATCAAATTAGCCTTATATTGGGTTTTCTCACATATATTGCAATTTGCTTGCTGATGTTGATTTTGGGTATCAGAGCAAGATCTTGGAGGAATGACAACATAAAATGTGGATATGTTGGAAGAAGTAGGGCAAATCAGATTGGGGAAGGAAGAAAGGTTCACCACTATAGATGATAGGTTTTTTTTTTTCATGACAAACTTAATGGAGGGTGGACTCGAGAGATTTTTTTCCATGGAGAACTGAATGGAGGGCCGATTAAAGAGCCTTGAGGAGATGATAAAGGCCCATTGAGATGCAGTTTAAAACCTGCCGATGACAAGTTGCAAACCCTAACTAAATGTTAATTAAAGAATCCTTGACCAAATTGAAGGGGAAGGAGATCAAACCAGAGGCCCATGAGGAGGAAAGCATCTACCATCAAGGAGCTTTCCTCTAGGACTTCGAGAGTGGATGGAGTAGAAACTTATGGAGGTAGGTGGGTTAAAAAATTTGGGGGGGGGTGGTTATGCAAGGAGCACAAAAAAGGAAGGAGTGAAGTGGGAGTGGGTTGTATATATGACTGAAGGAGAGAGTTTCACCTTAGACACATGGGGGGAAATGCCAGAGGGAGAGGAAGTTGGGGTGGCGATGCGAGGGTGAGGAAACTGAAAACGCCGATCTTCAAAGGGGAAGATGCACATGGGTGAGTATACAGGATGGAGCGATATTCTGCAGTAAATAAGTTAACTAGGAAAGAGAAGTTGATGACAATAGAGTTATGTTTAGAGGGAAAGACCGTAACATGATCCGTTTGTGGGAGAATTTTTAGGATTGCTTGTTGGAATGTTTTCGAGTCATTCGGGAAGGAGACCTACATGAGCAATTTAATGTTGATTCAGGATGGGACGGTCACAGAATATAGGGAGAGGTCAAGCTATTGTCGGGGTGGTTGAGGGGTATTTATGTAATAGGAGTGGAGAGTATCTTCTTGAAGGGCTTAAAGTCTGACATCCGCGCAGCCCTTCGACCATTGAGATCTCGAGGATCGAAGGATATGAAGAAGCTCACCTAGATGGTGGAAGACGAGAAACAGGTGAAAAAGACCAACAAAGATGGCACCACGAGAGGATTCTACTAGAGTGCCTTAACGACCATGATATTGAAGACCCAGACGGTGTCATTTCTAAATGAGGCTCCAAAGGAGAGGAATATGGGGTTCCATCCTGGGGGAAATTTCAAGTGCCTCATGAAGGCAGAAGTGCGAGATAAGAGAGCAAAAGGATTTTGTTTTCTATGTGATGAGAAGCATGCTCTAGGACATTGTTTCAAAGAATGCACACTTCATGTCTTTTAGTTCTTGAGGGCGAAGAGACAAATAGTGTGGAGCTAGATGAANAAATGGTGGAGGAAGAGGAGCCTTTTCACTTGGATGTAATGGATATGTCACCCTCCCTCACTTCATGGGGTTTATCTGGAGGCCTAGACCCCGAGACAGTGGTACAAGAGGTTTGACAAGTTCATGTCCAATAGTGGGTATTTGAAGTGCCAGAAAAAGCACTATTGCTTCATCAAACACTTTGGTAATTGTATATCTTGCTTCTCTTGTATATAGATGACATGTTGATTACAATGACATATATGAAAAAAATCGAAAACTTAAAGAAACAATTATCAAGTGATTTCAAGATGAAGGATTTAGGTCTAACCAGGAAGATCTTCGGGATGAGAATCGACAGGGACAAATATGCAGAAATACTGAAGTTATCTTAGGCAGAGTATGTTGAGAAGATCCTCGAAGTGAGGCGAAACCAATTAGCACTCCCTTAGGTAGTCACTTCAAACTAAGGAATTATCGCCTAACTCTGATGCAAAGCGAGCAAAGATGGAGAGAGCTCTATATGCTTCAACAGTTGGAAGTTTGATGTACGTGATTATTTGCATCAGTCCAGATATTGCATATACAGTCGAGTGGTTAGCAGGTACATACGCAATCCAGGCAGGCATCATTGAAAGACGATAAAGTAGATTCTCAAATATTTGAGAGGAACAGTCAACAGGACACTGTTATGGAAGTGCGCGTTCAATCTACAGGGTTGAATGACCCTTATTAATGGGGAATCTGTAATTCTATAGTGACATTTCAATTATATTCTTAATCGAACTTCTAATGTATTGTGATAAAAATGTATGTCGTAGTTTTTCTTTGGAAACATAAAATTGTTAAATCAGCTTATTTTTTGTATGGCCTAACTTCACTTTGTCATAAATGCGGGCATTTATATCAGATAATTACTTTATAAAGTGATGCTTATCTTTGTGAGTTTAATAAGCATCATAGGATCAATTCAGCTGTCTTCTGCCATTCCCTTG
>NEWO01000227.1:509899-520798 GCA_003013225.1 Phalaenopsis aphrodite
TGTCGATGGGAGCTTTTCTAATGCCTATACGGGTATGGGTAGAATTATAAGAGATGTGCATGTAAGATGTATAGCTTATTCTGCCTCCCCTTGTATTGCTACCTTCTCTCTTGAGGCTGAGACTTCTGCTGTGCTTGCTGCGTTTCATGTGGTTATCGCTTTACAATTAAATGACATTATTTTGGAAACTGACTCTGAATCCTTGCTTAATATACTTTTGACAAAAGTTAAACCTCCTTGGATATCAATGTCTTGCTCAAAAGAATAAGGATCATAATTGATAGCCATCATTTAAATATTTCTTTTTCTTTCATTTTATAGAGAAGGGAACCAATCTACTGATTGGTTGGCCAAATGGAGGGTGTAAAATGCTATTGTTGGAAACAACCCTTCATCTTTCTTGCATAAATTTATTAAAAATGATCTGGAGGCCCCATATGTTCGCTATTGAGATGTTGCCCCCTATCTTGGTTTTCTGGTTGAATGCCCTTTGATTTTCACATGGTTGTTGGACTTGGGTGTCTTGGATGCTGGTTACACATAATCGGTGGAGTCAACTGGAAATTAGCTTTCTACATTTTAAATTTGCTCAATTCCTTTTTAGTTTTGGGGTTTGTTATACATGTACGTTTTGGGTATACTCTTTTTACCGGTATACATTTTGGGTTATCACATGTACTTTTTGTTTTATTTGTTTGGTGTTGTAATGCAGATAGTGGAACCCCCAGGTTTTCATGTTTGTTTTGTTTCTAGATGGGGATCCACTATCCCACCCCAAATTTTGTAACTTTTTTATGATTAACGCGTAAGGAGCCACGAGATGCTCTTTTAATAAAAAAAGAAAAAAAAAGTAAATAAACTCTCGTTTCTGATCCACTGCTCATGCTCGATCTCCTTTTGCGTTTGTCTGTTTCGCGCGTCATCATCGTCGCAGCTCGACATCTTCTGCGGGAGTGCATTCGTGCGGGTGTCGTGCGCTTCTTGTTGGATCGCTGAACCGCGAGTTTCTTCGGCGTTGTGCGCGTCTTTGCGGGATCGTTGAAGTGTCCACGAGTCTTGCGACGTTTTTTGTTTCCGCGACGTCCTCTGTTATCTGCGGCGTCCTCTTTGCAAATTCTTCCACGCAGTCGTCTGCGCTTCCTGCCTTCTGCGCAGCATCGCCCCAGACCTCTTCTGTTCGACTTGCAGCTCTTCTCCCTTGCTGACAACTCTTCTCCCTTGCTGTGACTTACTGTGATGGAGCTTCATCCTTCGGTTGAGCCCAGTAAAACATCTTTTGTCCACGTTGTGGGTAATCCTCATGGGGAGATGACAGTTGTCTTCCTCTCAAGTTATAAGGAGAATCGTGATGATACATGTAACTATCCCTTTATTAAGAATACAAACAGGAAGAGTGAGAATGCAACACTATTTTTCTTTGANTGAGGGCGAAGAGACAAATAGTGTGGAGCTAGATGAAAAAATGGTGGAGGAAGAGGAGCCTTTTCACTTGGATGTAATGGATATGCCCTTCAATTCAATGGTGAGATTTAATTGAAATCACGGTATGAAGGTGAATGGACGGATCGTGGAGCAGTCGATTGTGGTGTTGGTGGATAGTTGGGCCACATATAATTTCATTTCAAATCAAGTTGTGGATCAACTAAGATTGGAGCTGGTAGAGCTGTAGAGCTTTGTGGTCATGATGGGGATGAGGAAGGTGGATGGTCTATTGGTGGTGGATTCCTTCCGTCAAACTTGGGTAGCACTGATGTGATTCTTGGGATGAAGTTGCTGCAGACGCTTGGGGAGATGGAGGTGGACTAGAAATCTCTAATGATGGAGTTTTAGATGGAGGGTAAGAAGGCATTGCTAAGAGGAGATGCTTGCTTATGCAGAACCATGGTCTAGACGATATAAGGAGTAGGGCTAGGCTATTTGGTGGAGTTGTAGAGCATAAAGGAGATACGTGATCCTAAGTCAGAAGAGTTTCTCGTACAACTGTTTCCTGACATCTATCAGCAGTCGAGCGGATTATCACCACTGAGCAAGCAAAAACACTTCGTTACCTTAAGGAGGGTGTCCCTTATATCAGTGTCAGATCATACCGATATCCTCTGATTCAAAGGACGAGATAGAGAAGTTGATCCAAGAGATGCTCGAAGCCGGATTATCAGATCCAATGTGAGCCTCTTTCCAGTTCAGTCCTATTGGTGAAGAAAAAAGATAATAGTTGGAGATTTTGTTTGGATGGCTAGGTTTTGAACAAGGAAATTATATTGGCCAAGTTTTCTATTCCTGTGATTGATAAGTTATTAGATGAGCTTTATGAGATAGTAGCATGGCCGCTGACAAAGCTGTTGAAGAAAGACAGTTTCAAATGGGGGGAAGCAACAACATAGGCCTTCAAACATTTGAATAGAGCCATGACCAACATTCCGGTATCAGCATTTCCAGATTTTAGTAAACTATTTGCTGTAGAAATGGATGCATTATGATACAGATTGGGAGTAGTGCTCATGCATGACTAACAGCTGATTGCCTAATTCAACCAACTGCTCACATCTAGCTCGAGGCTCAAATGAGTATACGAGCGAGAGTTGATAGCTATCATCTTGGCCATTCAGAAGTGGAGATTGTACCTGTTGTGGCGATACTTCTAGTTAAGACAGATCGAAAGAGCTTAAAATATGTTTTGGAGCAGAGGATGATGACTGAGGATCATAAGACGTGGTTATCCAAGTTACTGGGATATGATTTTGAGATTCAATAATATCTAGGATTGGAGAATAAAACAGTAGATGCATTGTTAAGGGTGGTGGAGGAGCCCTAGCCAATAGGATTATCGATACCTATTGGTCTTAGATTGGTAAGCCCTAAGATGGGAGAGCAAGCAGGATGATGGGTCGAGGAAGATACAGAAAGAGTTGCTATAGGATTTGAACAATCATCCAGGATATGCTTTAAGGGGACATCAACGATCATGAAGCGGAAGCGGGTTGATATAGGAGAGAGATACAATTTGAACCTGGGGACATGATTTACTTGAATTTGGGGCCCTACCGACAGAAGAAATTAGCCAGATAGAGTAAGAAACTCACCACGATATTTTGGAATGGAAGATAACACACAACAGGGCATTGGTCTATCATTTACGATTACCCCTATCTTCAACACTACATCTATTATTTTATGTTTCGCAACTGAGGCATACTATCAAAGATCATATACTCTCATCTTCATTACCTCCGATGCTAACAGGGACATGGAGGTGAATTGGGAATATTTAGAGGTCGAAGGTGTTTGTCGAGGAGTGGTTATGGCAAAGAAGGTACTGACTAAGTGGAAAGATCTACCAGATTATAGAGCAACGTAAGATCCTTACAAAGTGATTCTTAAGAAATTTCCCTCATTCCATCTTGAGGATAAGGTGCTTTTTTGGGAGGGAATATTGATATGCCTGCTCCTATAGAGGAGAGAGTTGACGAGAGAACCGCTGGTCTAAGAGGTACCGATTTGGACGGGCCATGCCCAGCCAAACAAGCCGACTTGGCAAAGCTAGCCGCCAAATCCCTAGGAAGTGTTGATGATGATCTTTGCATTCTGGTGGGGCCCACACATCTGCTCACCAGAGTTGCATAAATCAAGACTCAGTGTGTAACGAATTAGTCTCTCTCAATCTTCACAAACTTTAACAAATAAATTCAATTCATAATTCATTAACATTCTAAATTAGTTGGAAGCGTGCATAATGATTTCATCAAAACGTATAGAGAGATATTAAAAATCAAATATATAAAGATAGTACCCCAAAACTCTATACAACTTTCAAAATAATACAATTCAAAAAACTATATAATATCAAACCCGACTAATCACTCTTAAGTTATAAGCTCAACGAAATAATCAAGATTAAAGTAAGATTATATAGATGAAAAGAAAGAATCGTGCATATTCAACAATGACTAATATGAGTGACAACGAAATATAACACAAGTATGTTTTAGTCATATAAAACATCTAAAGTAAAGGGGCATGAATGTAGTAAACAGTAACGAGCTGTAGCAAATATAGTTATTTCATTTTTTCCTGTATAATCATATAAATTTCTTTAACTATTTCATTCTCGATAACTGTCATGTTAGGAATGTCACTTGTGCTTGGCTTTGACTTAATTCACTTTGTTTCATTTTATTTGGTCATCACCCAACTCGTCAGTTTCACAACTTCTAAAGTTTGGCCATCTTAACATTGCAATTATCAACAACCCTTCCTGATACAAAAAGGTACGTTCCTGCCTAAATTTTATGAGTCGGCAATTCTATAGTTTTCTTATCATCTTTACCTGTAGCTTATTCATACAACACCTTACTTGTCACACCACTTAACATTTCCTTGAAACATATTTCTTGCAACAATCATTTGTCATATGTATATATGATGGTATATGGATACTTTCACGCAATAGTTCAATAAATATGCTCACAAGCACAATAAAAGCAGTAAAATTAGAAATATCATTAGTGTCGGCTTAAGTTTATTTTTCTATAATATATGTTTATATTTGAAAATTGGTAAAAATTTTTAAATACAGTTGCATATCAATGAATCACGTAATAATCTTATAGAAAGTTATTCTTCTTAGTTTAGCACATGATTATCTCACATGAATATACAGAGTAGTCCTGCGACGAGTTTCCTCAGGCCTGCCTCGAGCTTGTTGTTTAGAGTATACTACCTGTAATCCTAACTTTCTTTGAGTTTAATGAAATTCTCAACTTGGGTCTTAATTTATCCAAAATATAATGTAATTGCTATTTCTCACTTTGACATGATCTTCCTGCATAAAGTTTTCTCCATAAAGATTTCTTTTATTCCCTTTTCTTTCTTCCTCATCTTCTTTCCTTCCCTTCTTTTTATTCTTCTCTGATTTTTCGCTTACGACCCTACCTGAGTGTCAAAAATCAAAGTTCACAGCTTCAGGCCATGCTTTCGACTCCCGCTATAGTAACGGGGATTACTGAAATGCTCCAACTAATGGCAAAACACAGAAATAGATTTTCAGAGAGGGAAATGAATGTTTCAAATTACATGAAAATAAGAATTCTCTTATTAATTTCTTCCCCTAATTCCAAATATGAGAGCTCCAACCTCCTACGTACATCATTTGTTTCGTTCTGCTACAACAACCAAATGAAGAACTCACGGGAAGAAGGTTTCACCCCATAAATTTATTTACCTCTCAACCCATCCATCAATTCCCATCCTGTCGCTGCATGCCGCGTGAAGTGATAGAAATATAGAGAACAATTCCGAACTTTACTTGGGCTTAGAATAAATTTAAACTAAACCATACCATAGAATAACGTGATCACACAAATTCAAGATAAATTAAAACAAAGTCTAAATGTAAGCACAGTGAATGTAAAACCAGAAAGTGAACACAAGAACTCGGAAAAACCCGAGAATGGGAAAAAATTACCACACCACCCAAAAAATTCCATTATGAAGTCAAAGAGTTTTACAGAAATCTCACACCAATTTCCTCTTTATACACAAGGATACTTACATGACTCACTTCGCAATCTTCCTTCTTCTAATCTAATGCAAGAGTCACAGCTGAATTACTGAAATCCACTTCTTTGACTCTTCTCACATTCACCGGGAGGAACTGAATCGAAGAACCCAAACGAAGAAAAATACTCCAGAGAGCCCTTACATCGCTCAAAATTGGGAGTTAAAAGAAAAAATCCCGTGTTAATTGTCTCGAGCACAAAAGTGCTCGGACTTGACGCTTGAGCTCCAAGCGCTCTGGAAACAGGCGCCTCGACGTTTGAAGAGGGCGTCTAAGTACTCATATTTGGCACCTAAGAGCTTATAAAGGGGCGCAAGAGCGCCCTCGGCTCTGTGAGCAACCGAATATGGTGTCGGACGCTCTGTTTGGAAGAAGCCAACGCCAGTAGCGGGCGCGGGTGCATCTGAATACTTGGTGCTCGTGGGTGTTCCAATCAGGCCCCATAACATGACAATATCTCACTTGGAGATTGATTGCATTGAGTCCAGTCCTCTATACCCGCAACTCCATCTGAATTGCCTTTATAGTAACGTATCGTGTTCACGTACCGTGGTGTGGCTCATTTCTATTTTCAACGTTCTTGAAACCCAACTGAAGCCAAGCGTAGTTTCAATTTCTCGTCATTGCTTTCGTCAACATATCTGCAGGATTTTCAACTATGTCTATGTGCTTATGTTTATCTTCTCCTTAAATAACTTTCCATCTTTTAGAAGAGATCAAATTAAATAATACCTCAGCTGAATATATTTTGTCCTGGCTTGAAAAGTAGCGTTTTTAGTAAGATGAATCGCACTTATACTATCACTATAGAGTTTTCCAATCCCCTGTTGATTGCCCAATTCTGCCATGAAACTCTGTAGCTAAATCATCTCATTGTGAACCTCAGTGATAATAATATATTTGGTCTCCGTAATTGAAAGTGTAATGATCTTTTGTAACTTGGAAGCCCAACTCATTGTTGTGTTCCCCAATGTAATGATATACCCTATTGTACTTCTCATGCTATCCACATCTCCCAACAGATTTGAATCTACAATTCCCTGTAGATTGAACGCGCACTTCCGTAACAGTGTCCTGTTGACTGTTCCTCTCAAATATCTGAGAATCCACTTTATCGTCTTTCAATGATACCTTCCTGGATTGCGTATGTACCTGCTGACCACTCGACTGTATATGCAATATCTGGACTGATGCAAATAATCAAATACATCAAACTTCCAACTGTTGAAGCATGTAGAGCTCTCTCCATCTTTACTCGCTTTGCATCAGAGTTAGGCGATAATTCCTTAGTTTGAAGTGACTACCTAAGGGAGTGCTAATTTGTTTCGCCTCACTCCGAGGATCTTCTCAACATACTCTGCCTAAGATAACTTCAGTATTTCTGCATATCTGTCCCTGTCGATTCTCATCCCGAGGATCTTCCTGGTTAGACCTAAATCCTTCATCTTGAACTCACTTGATAATTGTTTCTTTAAGTTTTCGATTTTTTCCATATCTGTCATTGTAATCAACATGACATCCATATACAAGAGAAGCAAGATATACAATTACCAAAGTGTTTGATGAAGCAACAGTGTTTTTTCTGGCACTTCAAATACCCACTGTTGGACATGAACTTGTCAAACCTTCTGTACCACTGTCTCGGGGTCTGTTTCAAGCCATAAATGCTCTTCTTCTATTTGCAAACCAAACTATTTTTTGCCTGTAACCTTGTGGTTGCACCATGTATACTCCTTTAGATCTCTATGTAAGAAATTTGTTTTTATATCTATCTGCTCTAGATATAGATCTTCTGCTACTAGACTCAGTACAACCCTGGCAGTCATCATTTTTATCACCTGGGAAAAGATCTCTGTATAGTCCACTCATTCTTTCTACTGGAAACTCTTCACAACAAGCCTTGCCTTGTAGCGCTTATTGCCATTTGATTTCTTTTTCAGTTTGTAAACTCACTTGTTGTGTGATGCTCTTTTGCCATCTGATAGAACCGTTAAATCTCAAGTCTGATTTGACTCCAAAGATTGCATTTCTTCATCCATGACAAGCTCACACTCCCTTGAGTTTTCAACTTAAGTGGTCTCCTCAAACTACTCGGGTTCACCATTATTAGTTAGTAATAAAGTGTAAAGAAGGAGAATATCTGTGTACCTGTTGTATTACTCTGCTGGATTTTCTGACTTCAGTAACAGGTGACTGAGGTACTTCCAGTGCTTTTTATGTTTGAGCACTACTTTCTCCACTCTCTTGATCACCAGTGTCATCTATCTCAACTTATCTGGATTATTCAGAATTAGCTAATGGGCTATCCTGAGTTCCGGTCATGTTTTTGCACATTTCCCTTTTATTGAAAGTGATATCCCATTCTTAATGAATTTCTTATTCTAGTAATCTCAGAACTTGTACCCAAACTCATCTGAACCATATCCAGTGAAGGTGCATTTGACAGATTTTTGAGTCGGCTGCATTTACTATCAAGTGCACCTTCACGGATATGGTTTAGAAGTAGCTAAGTACTGACTAGGGATAACACCAGAGTGTCATTTTGGATTTCACTAGTGGAGACATTTGTATAGAAACTCCTTTCCTGTCTCCATCACCAGCTTTCTGTAGCTTTGCAGTCCTTTTTGAAATGCCCTTTCTCATTGCAGTTCCAACATTCTCCTCTGCTATTTCTACTGCCTGACCTGGATTTTCCCTTCCAGGACTTGGCTCTGCCTTTATCTGTATTTCTGTCTAGAATTATTTCTCTGTTATCAACATTCAACGCAGAACCTGAAAATTCGTCATTTGCTGTTTTTTTGCGAACTTCTTCATTTAGCATTAGACCTACGATATCATCGAAGTTAAACTTTGAAGTCCTTGAAGAATTACTCACCGCCGTTACCAAACCATTCTAGATGTTTGACAATGAAGATACTATCACCAGTGCTCTAACCTCATCATCAAACTTTATCCCCACATAGCACAACTGACTCGTCACAGTGTTGAAGCTATTGAGATGCCCTGCCACTAAACTGTCTTTCACTAGAAGTTATTGAGATGCTCTGCCACTAAACTGTCTTCCAGTATTTTTATGCTGAATAAGTTCATTAGAAAACCTTATTGGAAGCAGAAAGTTTTTCGTACATCTTGGCTAGTGCCACCATGAGATCCACTGTAGTTTTCTTATTTACAAAGTTGAATGCAACAAATGAGGAAAGTGATAACTTGATCAAACCTAGTGTCGTTTGATCCAACACTTTTTATTCCTCCGTAGGCATAAATTCGGGCTTCTTTGTAATTCCTAGTAGTGGCATATATAACTTTGTTTGATATGACAAATCCTTCACCTGCATCGTCCCAAAATGCAAAGTTAATCCCACTTAACTTCTCCACTTTGACCCTTACTTCTTAGGCCATTGCTCCCACTTGAATCGAACCCCCACTTTGATACCGAGTCGATAAGAATATAGATAACAATTCCAAACTTAGGGTCTGTTTGGAGCAGCTTGTGCGTTTCAGGATAAGCTGCTTATCCTAAAAGGTGGCTCGCGGGCCGGCCGCTGGGGTCGGCCCGTGGCCTGCGTTTAGTGTAAAAACCCAAACGCAGTTTCGGATAAGCTGACGAAAAGCGCGAACCAAACGGTATGACGGCGTTTTGAAAACGTCGCCCGCACTTATAAGCTGCCCCAAACGGACCCTTAATCGAGGGATCAATTAGAAACTAAACCATATTGCGGAATAACATGATCACAAAAATTCAAGATAAATTGAAACAAAATCTAAATGGAACCCAATCAAAGCAAAACCAGAAAGTGAACACAAGATTTTTAGTGAAAATCCTCAAGAATGGGAAAAAATGACGGAGCCATACTATAAGAAAAATTTCACTATGAAATCAAAGAATTTTATAGAGAACTCATACTAATTTTCTCTTTACACACAAGGAAACTTATAAAACTCGCTCCACAATCTTTATTCTTTTAATCCAACACATGAATCATGTTGAATTATTGAAATCCATTTCTTCGACTCTTCTCAACTTCATCGGGAGGAACACAAATCAAATAACCTAAAGGAAGAAAAATACTCCAGAGTGCCCTTACGCCACTCAAAATCGGGAATTTTACGAAAAAATCCTTTGTTAACTGCTTCAGGCTCATAGGCGTCCGGACTTGGCGATTGAGTGCCAAGCGCTCTGAAAGTAGGCGCCTAAGTCCCCACTTTTGGCACTTGAGCGCCCATAAGGGGGCACAACTGTCTGAGAGAAAGCCAGTGCTAGTAGTGGGCGCATGTGCACCCGAATAGTTGCTGCTCTTGGGTGTTCCAATTAGGCTCCACAACATAACATAAAGTGGGGATGCTAATTTGTGAGTGATTGACAATGTTAATTAAGATAGATTAAGGATTTAGTTAACTTTAATTAAGCTTTTATTTTTAAATTTTTATACCTCCAAATATATCCATAATCTATATATACATTTATATATTAATTGGATTGATTCACATTGTATTATTTATAAAAATAAATTGGATGCATTTCGGGAGGTGTGAAAAATTAGGTATATTTCAAAATGATTAAAATTTTATCTAAATTATTACAATTGTCCCTTAGAAGGGTGCTTTTATAGAGGTGACAGGAAAGGGTAGTTTAGTACTTATGTGGGGGCTTTTATAAAGGAAACGGTAAAGGGTAGTATAGTACTCATGTGGGGGTAGATGGTAATGGTGGAGTTATATCATCATTAAGATTCATGATGGATGAAAACATTCTTGGGTGAAGGCTGTTTGGATCTTCTGGCTATTCTAAGAACTGAGACACATCATCGTTTAGATCTTTGCCCGACTGTTTAGCCTTGGTGTTTAAGATCTGTATCGTGGAAGATTTTGATCAGGTCGTAGGCTGGATTTGGTTGTGTGATATGAATTTTGTTGTTGGATCTTGGCTGCCACCTCCGAACCTGTTTTTAGTTTTGTGGATAGAGGATTGTCTTTAATGCAATTCAATTATCAAGATTTGAAGTACGGACGTTCACCTACCCTCACTTCATGGAGTTTATGAAAGCAGGAATTTTGGAGTTATGGTTGAATGACCCTAATTAATGGGGAATCTGTAATTCTATAGTGACATTTCAATTATATTCTTAATCGAACTTCTAATGTATTGTGATAAAAATGTCTGTCGTAGTTTTGCTTTGGAAACATAAAATTGTTTAATCAGCTTATTTGTTGTATGGCCTAATTTCACTTTGTCATAAATGCGGGCACAGAGGATGAACTTTTATATCAGATAATTACTTTATAAAGTGATGCTTATCTTTGTGAGTTTAATAAGCATCATAGGATCAATTCAGCTGTCTTCTGCC
>NEWO01000227.1:533795-546744 GCA_003013225.1 Phalaenopsis aphrodite
TGATTTCGCAGGGTCCTCGTTTTGCGACGTCCGCGTCTGCGATTTTGACGGGCTGCGTCTTGTTCGCTGCAGCCTATAGGGCGTCGTTTTGCTTGAGCTTAATTTACGGGGTTTCCGCTCCTGCTCCCTGTTTTTTGGATTCAGACTTTGCTCTTCATTGCTTTCTTCACTGTTCTTAACGCCACAACTCCATCTATTGGGGATGGCTTCGGACATATCGTATGTTGCTGCTTTTGCGGGTGTCCACGCCTCAGGTACACCTAAATCGTGCTCTTTCCCTCCTTTATTTGAGTGGAAGGAGGATATCAAGAAACCTGGTAGAAAGAATGAGAAATCTGCCATCCTTTTTTACAGAAGCTGAAGTATTTAACTTGCTTCTTATTGTCTACTGAATTTGGTTGAGAAATTTCTGTATGGTCATCCCAAAATGAAGCTGATTTCTAAAGAATTTGAGCTTATGCACCTGGTCGGGGAGTGAAAAATTGGATTGTTAGATGGGAGAAACATTCTCATACAATTAATAATGAAGAAGATTACATACGTTTATTTGCTAGAAGGATAATCTGGATTGATAACAGAGAAATGAAGATTCTGAAATGGTCTGTGGATTTTGACCCTCAAACGGAACCGCTGATCAATCTGGTTTGGATTCGTCTCCCTGGTTTGAAATTTTATTGTTTTACTCAAAAAATTTTGTATGCTATTGCATCAGCTTATGGTAAGCCACTCAAAATAGACATTCCTACTTTTTTATCTTTCCTGTCTATCGAAGGCCAAAGTATTTTTTGAAAAAAAACATCACTTCGTCTGCTTCTGAGGAAATTTGGTTAGACACACATCATCATGGGTATTGACAAAAGGTAGTGATTGAGCATTTTCCTTCGTATTGTTTAAACTGTCGTATGTTCAACTACTCCAGTTCTCAATGCCACTATCTACATTCACATCTTAGACTAAAAAAACATAGTGCTCCACTAGAGACAGTCATTTCATCTCCTCCTGATCAACTCCAAGTTATTGCATTATTGATTATCAAAAGAATACCTCCGAAGACTTCATTATTCTCGCAGACAATATTACAACCATTCAACCGTCTCTGGAACCTTCTATCGTGGGTGAGAGGTAGATTCTTCAGATCCCACTTGCCCTAGAACCTATCACCGTTATTACAAGTGACAATACTTCTATTGTTTCACTACCGCTTCATCAGGTCGAGCAAGCAGTAACTGTCACTCAGGTTCATGGGTATCATGTTGTGCAACACCCTACACCTGTCCAGCCAAATTTGGAACAGTCTATTGATCAATTGAATCAATCATCGGATGAGGAATGATAGATCTACACATCCACGAGGAAGAAGAAGAATGGATACGTACTTGAGCTCAAGAATTTGATGGATGATACTTTGGTTACTTTCTGCAATGACACTTACCTTACTAATTTGTTAGCAGACTCAATTCCGAGAACTAGAGGCAGAGGGAAGACTAAAATGAGACGTCCCTAACACTTTTGCGCCCATTGATGGCTTTTTAATTTTTTACTTTTATGTATCTTTGCTTCATTTGAGCTTTTTGTGTGTTGTATTGTGTGAGTTGAGTTTTCTTTTAGACTCTCTTATATAACCTTTTTGTATCTTTTTCGTTTTAATGATATATATATATATATATAGAAAAAACCCTAGGGCAATTATATTAAAAAGGAAAATATACAGATAAGTTGTATGAGTGAGCCTAAAGGAAAGCTCAACCCACACGACACAACACACACGAAGTTCCATAAAGGACAAAATACATAGAAGATAAAAAAAACACAAACCACCAACGCGCGAAAAAAGCTAGGGATGAGTCAAGTTAGTCTTGCCTTTGCCTCGAGTTCTTGGAAGGGAGCCGACTAACAAATTGGTGAGGTGCGTACCATTATCCGAAGTAACCAAAGTATCATCCATGAGATTTTTGAGCTCAAGTAGGTCTCCATTCTTCTTCTTCCTTCTGGAGGTGTAAACTTGTCATTTCTCATCCGAGGATTGACTCATCTGATCAGTGGATTGATCCAAAGGTGGCCGGATAAGTGTAGGCTGTTGCACATCATGAACCTCATGTTTCTGAGTAACATTAAAATCGTGTTTGACCGACCTGATGAGGCGGTAGAGAAGCAGTAATAATTTTGTCACTCGCAATATCAGTGATAGGTTATAGGGCAGGTGAAGTCTGAAGTGTCTCCCTTGCCCCCACGAAAGGAGATTCCAAAGATGAGGAAACTACAACATTGTGTGTAGGCTGAATGATTGACATATTGCTTGCGAGGATAGTGACATCTTGAGGGTATCCTTTTGATGATCAATACCGTCGATAACTTGGAGCATATCAGGAGGGTAAATCACTGCCTATGGCAGAACACTTTGCTTCTTTGGTCTGAGGTGGGGGTGTAGATGATGACATTGAGAACTTGAATGACCAAACATACGACAGTTAGAACAATATGAAGGGAAAGACTCAATCACAACTTTTTGTCAATATCCAATAGGAAGAGTACGTCGCTTTGGTGGGAAAATTCGAAGTGCCTATGCCAGCGAAAGGGGAAATATAAAGTCATAACTTAGTTCAAGATAAAGAAGGAGATATCATAAAAGTATCTATTACCACATTATAAACACAAGGTGTTCGTAAGACTTCACCACTTACAGTAAAATGATCTCCCAGTAGAGTGAACTTCTAAGTTTGAGTTGCTTATGTTAAAATGCAAGCTACTAGAGCCCGAGGAGAATAATGTATCTCGATATTTGGGAACATTGAAAGCCTTCATCGACAACATGCTACAGTTAAAGCCCTATTATATATAATGGGATGTCCATAATTTAGCCTTAAAGATGGATAAACAATATCACATGGTGACCGCCACACTTACAAAAAAACTCAACTTCAAGATCAACCAGCAATAGTACGTCAGTTGGAGCACTCAAGCCGACTCATCTAGTGGAGGAATCGGTCTTGAATGGAGAAAATATGGTGTCAATCAGCACGCTTAAATTCATCCCAGTTATGAAGTGTTTCAAGTGCATCAACTTTGGGCATATTGCATTCAGGGTAATGTCTTTCACTAAGCGGGGGTGGTGAAAAACTAGAGAATGTGGCTATGCAAAAGAAGAGTATCTGCTTCCATTTGATGAGGGAGATATGCAAATAACTGACAGATCCCCATGACTGAGCCTACAGGGTAACAATAGTGGCTCCTTCACATCTTTCATGTACATTGTACCATGAAGGGAAAAAGTATGCAATATTTCAAGGATGCACTTGTGAAAATATAGTATATGCACAGATGATGGACAAGCTAAACCTCACTACCAAGAATCATTGTCAATCATATTCATTGACTTGCTTGAAGATCAATATTAACATGAGATATTTGATAGAATTTTTAGCTTGAGATAAGTTTTAGGATCATGTTTGGTGTGACATTGTGTCTTATGGATGCATGCCATGTTTTTTTTTGGCCGAATATGACAGAATGCTAGGTGTGCACTTTATGATAGTCACAAAAGCACATACTTGTTTATTATGGATGAGAAACCTATTTTACATCTACTATTGAAGGAGTTAAGCATGATAGATGGTTAGGCATAGTTAGCTATTTTAGTGCAGTAGTGGAATTAGTCTTGGTGATGCTAGAAGTCAGTGATAGAAAGAGTCGATCTCTGAGATAGTGTGACCCATACTATAAATGTTTTAGGATTTTCTATCTTATATTCTACCTCTTCGATTGCCATTATTTAGGGATGTCTAACATGCCATCACTTCAGATAATAATGAGAAGTTTCTGTGTTTTTTCTGAAAGCTTTATGGAGTGTGTTGAGTGTAAAGTTCTAGTTCTGTTCAACAGTGCACCACAACTTGATAGTCAAACAAGAGTGGTGAACTACAACTTTGGTAATCTTCTTATGCATTTTGTGGGAAGAACATTAGATAATGAGATCCAGATGTTCCAAAAGATGATGGTGAAGCCTATCTTCCCCAGGGAGAGTGACATGGATGTTGCGTCGTTTGTGGGATTTCGTCGTACAACGAGATTGGATGATCCCACATTACCACGTAATTGAAGTTCTTGCCATCATGGGGGTAATGAACTGGGAGGATTCTATCTTTGCAGCATAGATAACCATATTTTTGGCCTTTTTTATTATCACGAGTCTTTTATGGCCCTTATTATTTTTTTTTCTAATTATGTTATTTTCTTTGAGAATATTATATATATGCAATATTTTGTTGTTTTGAAACTTTTCTTTTTTTTGTGTAATTTGGAAATTGTAATATTTGATTTCTGCTCTAAGGAGTGCTATATCCTCTTTTTTTTGAAAATTTTGTGTTCGTAGATTGTGCAAGAACATGTGGTGATCTTATTTTGTGTCTTTTGAAAATTTTATGTAATTTGTAAATTTTGTGTTCTTATATAGTAGGGCGGGTGAAAAATCAATATTTGTTTTTAGTGTTGCACTTCAATAAAATGGTATGAAATCGTTAATGAACATATAATCATTTATATTGAATAAAAGTTTGCTAATATGATCACATGTACTAAGCATGTGAGGAATTCTAAATGCAAAATATAATAGTGAATTTATGATTAGAAAATAATAAAGAATTATTTTGAAGAGTATTTTGCTTCTTATTTTAATAATGATCTCACCCCTTTTGTCAGATCAACCTCATGATAAATTTGTTCCTAGGGTTCTCTTGAGCTTCTTTTCTTACGTAAACTGCCTTGAATAACCATTTCGATTAAATTTATAACATTCTTAAATGAAACTCAATTTGACACACATAATTTTAAGAGAAATTTACATACCTAGAACACAATGCTTATGTATTTACAAATCTCATACATAAATTTTATATTTACATACATAAAACTTTGGTGTTTTAAACCTAGGCATGAAAATGTCTCTTTTAAAAAGTGATGATAGTGTTATTTTTAATGTGCAATTAATTATTTGAATGCCATGCGTGTAAATATGAAAATTTAGGTGTGAGATATGTAAATACATTAGAATTGTATGATGTGTATGTATATGCCTCTAATTTAATTGTTACTTTTACTTTAAATTGACTTCTCATATGACCTTAATAGGAATTAGAACAAAAATCACCACTCCATGCCTCAAACTTAATTTTGTTTCCTTAGAAAATCTTTTGCACTTGCAAAATTTTCAATTGATTCCATTATTTCGAAAGAAAAGTAAAAATCAAATTCTAACCTCAAAATCTAACTTTTCACGTTTCCATTTTTCTTGTTTCTTTCTTATCACCTCCTTTCTTTTATTTCTTCCTCCCCTGTTGCTATCTTATTGATATCAGAGTTAACCCAAACAACAATAGGAAAATCAATTATTATCTATCCGAGAGAACACTCAAACTAGGGTGACTCTCAGGGTGGGAGTGTTTGTGGTGGTCGGTGAGCATTTGTTCCCCTAGAGAGATAGCAAATAGTGGGTGAAGAGTTGGAAGGCGTGGTATCGGCAAAGGTGTGTTGGCAAACGCAAGTGGGAGGTGCAAAACTACAGTAACAAGTGTGGTTGCTGTCCTGGGTAGTGGTAGCAAGAAAGAAGGGGCTTGACAAAAGTGAAATGGCTGGGAAGTGTTGTCCTGGGTTGTGGCACCAAGGGAGGAGGATGGCGACAACGGTATGGAGGCGTTGCTGATTTGATTATAAGCTGGTCTGAGAGAAACATATGGCTAGGTGGTTGAAATAACAAAAAACAACTTGGAACAACTTTTTTTAGGCTGCTGCAGCGAGGCGAAATGTCGATGGCAGCGATGGTGGGTGCAGTGAACTATCAAACAACAAAAGGAGGGCTATCCTAGGCGGCAACAACGAGGAAAATGACTGGACAATGAGGAAACTATAGGGAAATAGAAAACAGAGGCTATTCCCTGTGGCTACAACTGGGAAGGGGCGGCTGGGTGCGATGTGTGGAGGATGCAGAAGGCAATAGGGAAGATAATTATTACTCAGGAGCGAAAGACAGTCGGGGCACCACTCGAATCGAAGGGAAAACGAGATGATGGCAGCTATCTCGATTGAAAACAAAAAAAGTTCCTAGACTTATACGAAAATGAATATATAAGAAGAGTATAAGTAGTAGTGGATGATGAGGACTGGTTAACTCCTTGGAAGGGAAAAATTCTTGACTAGTTTGGTTCAGGCAAAGCAGTTGGATCAATGCTTACATGAGAACTCTTGCGTACATGATGCGATCTCACTTTTGCCTGCATCACCGATAATAGAAAATGCACTTTATCTCGTCCTTAGCTACAATGGCAACGAAGGGAATATGACTTATAGCTCACACACAGACACCCACACACATCTATCTGTGTATATATACATGAACACGCACACACACACATATATCCGTGTGTGTGTATACATGTATACTTATATGTCGCGACCCGACCCAAAACTTTAGAATTAACTAATGCGGGTACATACGACCGTACGATGAAAATTAATTTTCTATGTTCATTTTATAAATAACATTTAACAAAAAAAAACAAGTGAAGAAATTAAATTAAAATCATATAATTGAATTTACTTCATTATTGGTTGTTCTCGTCTTCAGTAAACATTATCTCTTCTATTGCTTATCTTATAATAAATTAATTACAACTTAAAAGTTAGTTTTAAACAATTGTGAAGTAACCTAAGTCAGCGTATACTCACACTCCTAAACATCAATAATACAAAAAAAAAAAAATTTGCATGACAGTTAAGCTTTAATAAATTAGTATAAAATATTTAATATTTTAAGAATATGATCACTTACGATATTTCATGCTATTTAATGAGTTTTTCTTTATCAATAACATATCTATATCATTGTATATCCATACAATCGTGAAAGGAGCAATGCTAAAAAATTGCATCAATTAAGGTACTTCAATATTATCATCTTCTTTCATTTACGTACACTGATACCTTATCATTCCACCTCTAGTATCATAAATGAGTGACTCTATTATAGTTAATCCTGCATATACGAACACACACAAACAATTGTATATATATATTTTTTAAAAAAGGAAAGATATCAAAATCACAGAAAAGAAGTAGCTAGAGACGAGCTAGTTTAGTCCTGCCTCTGCCTCTAGTTCTAGGGCGAGATCCAGATAACAAATTGTTGAGTGTCGAGCCATTTCCCGAAGTAACCAAAGTATCATCCATTAGGTTCCTGAGTTAGTTTACCTCCAATCTTCTTCTTCCTCCTTGAATAGACCTGTCATTCCTCATTTGAAAATTGACTCATCTGATCATAGTGTTGGTAAACAGAACGCCAGATAGATAAAAGCTGATGAACACCATAAGAATGATTGTCAACTATTGTAAAGACTGTAGGTTCTTCACTTGATGCTTCCTGCAACTGAGGAGGGTTTGAAACTGTAGGTTGCTCAGCAGAGCCATCCAGCTTCTCATCGATCACATAAATAGTATTTTCAGGGGGAGGGCTACAGATGCGATTGAATCAGACACCATAATCTGTTCTGTGGTAGTTTTCTCTCCAGATGAATCAGATATGTCCAAAGCAGTGGGGTCAAATCCATTCTTATTTACTTGATCTTTATATTTCAAATTAGGGTGAAACTTTAGCATTTCTCATGGTTGTGCCCAAACATCTTACAATGAGAACAATAAGGAGGTCTATGCTTCATAACAATTTATTGCTAATATCCATTGTGAGTTATGTCTAACTAGACTTGAGTAACATTAGGTAAAGTAATATCTCTTTTAACAAGTATTTTGGTCACAGAAGGTTTGGTTAGGTTAAAAGTGGGTAGATATAGCTTCAAAGGGTCCCCAAATATGACACCAATAGAGTAAATAACTTGATAAAAAAAGTGCAGCTTGAGACCAGGTAGACTAAACTATACCCGTACGGTAGGAGATTTGTGCTTGGGGTCAAAATCAGGAGACCACTTGAGTAACTTCATTGGTTTACCAGCAATGTTGAGATATTTTTTGGAAAAAATCTCAGTGTAGTTTTCAGACATTGTTAGTTGAATTAATACGTCTCCCTTTCATGAGCCCCACTTTCCACTTTCCTGCTAATTTGAGATCATCAAAAACTTTTCCTGATAACATCCATAGGTGAGTGTCCCCACTAAAATTTTTCAATTAGAGCAAACTTGAATTGATCAGTCAGGGATGAAATTTCTAGCTCAGAGAAAAAAAAAAGTGCTGCTTTCTCATTTGTCCTGCTTGCAATCTTGATAAAGGGGCAATCACTTGTACCGCCCCGTTGCTCCTTATAACTTGAGAGAAAGATAACCACCGTCTCCCTTTGAGGGTTACCTATCACGTGGGCAAAGGAGGCTTTGCCAGGTTCAACTGTAGACGAAGGAAGTTCCATCACAGCAAGAAGAAGCCATGCCAAGTCGGGCAGCGACAAAAATAGTGAGCCAAAGAAGTCGGGGCGACCTGCAGTTGTCGAAGTCGCGGAATAGTTGTAGCGAACGAGAGCGAGAGGAGACAACCTGAAACTCATCTCGATGTGATCACAACTCTACGACCATGCAGAAGCTAGCGCGAAGGAGAGCGAGATGAGACGACGAACGAGACGCCTGGAAGTTAGTCGTAGCTCGACGCGGCTCATAGCTTCACCACCATGCAGAAGCTGGATAATGTGAAGGAAGAGCGAGACGTGACGACGACGCGTAGGAGTCGACAATCGTAGGAGAGATTGACGAACACATAATTCGTCGTCAAGCACGACGAGAAAACTGAAAGATCAAGCCAGGGAATCGCCATCGGGCGAAACTCTACCGGAGCAGCTTGCCATCGACGCCATTCCCACGGGATGGCTTGACTCCTTAGTGTGCTCCCTTTGGTGCTCTTAATTTTACACACAAACAGATAATATATATATATATATATATNTCTGTTTTTTTAGGAATAGCAGTTAATCAATTGAGAGAGGTGGTTGCTCTCGAATAGGCTGTTAAGAAGCAAGGATATATTCATTTGACACAAATGGCTTTACTCGAATATTCACTCCTTTACTCCATGGAAGTGGCATGTTTTTATCTGGCATAAACTTATTACTCCATCAATATCCTTTTTCCTTTGGAGATGCTTTCATAAGTTGCTACCTCTTGATGATATACTCAAGTTGAAAGGGTTGAAGCTAGCATCTTATTGTTATATTTGTAAAAAATGCTCTGAATCACTGAATCATCTGTTTTTTTAGTGTAATTTTGCCAAAGAAGTTTGGCATCGTATTGGGTGCTTTTTTGGGATACACTGGCCTGCTAATCTGAACTTTAAAACTACTATGGAGATTTGGAAGGGTTTGGAAACCTCTTTTACCAAGTTTTTCTATTTACCAGTAATTGTTTTATGGTTCATATGGATGGCAAGAAACGATCATAAATATGAAGCGACTGGATATACCCCCTCTACCACTTACATCTTAGCGATTGCTTATTTCAATAAGGCATGGAAGTCCTTCTCTAGATATGATGTTACTACTACTGTGGCTAAGGGTAGGAAACCCATTTTGATTAAATGGGCACCACCCCCTCATGGTTGGTTTAAAATTAATGTCGATGGGAGCTTTTCTAATGCCTATACGGGTATGGGTGGAATTATAAGAGATGTGCATGGAAGATGTATAGCTTATTTTGCCTCCCCATTTATTGCTACCTCCTCTCTTGAGGCTGAGGCTTCTGCTGTGCTTGCTGCGCTTCATGTGGTTATCACTTTACAATTAAATGACATTGTTTTGGAAACTGACTCTGAAACGCTGCTTAATATACTTTTGGTAAAAGTTAAACCTCCTTGGTATATCAATGTCTTGCTGAAAAGAATAAGGATCATAATTGATAGCCATCATTTAAATATTTATTTTTCTTTCATTTATAGAGAAGGGAACCAATCTGCTAATTGGTTGGCCAAATGGAGGGTGCAAAATGCTATTGTTGGAAACACCCCTCCCTCTTTCTTGCATAAATTTATTAAAAATGATCTGGAGGCCCCATATGTTCGCTATTGAAATGTTGCCCCCTATCTTGGTTTTCTGGTTGAATGCCCTTTGATTTTCACATGGTTGTTGGACTTGGGTGTCTTGGATGCTGGTTATGCATAATCGGTGGAATCAACTGGAAATTAGCTTTCTACATTTAAAATTTTCTCAATTCCTTTTTAGTTTTGGGGTTTGTTATACATGTACGTTTTGAGTATACTCTTTTTGCTGGTATACATTTTGGGTTATCACATGTACCTTTTGTTTATTTTGCATGGTGTTGTAATGCGGATAATGGAACCCCTAGGTCTTCATGTTTGTTTTGTTTCTAGATGGGGATCCACTATCCCACCCCAAATTTTGTAACTTTTTTATGATTAACGCGTAAGGAGCCACGAGAAGCTCTTTATATATATAAGGTTGCTCGCTAGGGTTTCGCCCTAGGGTTTCGCCATTATGGCAAACTCTGGTTTCTGATCCACTGCTGGTGCTCGATCTCCTTTTGCGTTTGTCTGTTTCACGCGTCATCATCATCGCTGCTAGACATCTTTTGCGGGAGTGCGTTCATGCAGGCGTCGTGCGTGTCCTGCTGGATCACTGAACCGCGAGTTTCTCAGGCGTTGTGCGCGTCTCTGCGAGATCGCTGAAGTGTCCGCGAGTCTTTTGCGACGTCTTTTGTTTCCGCGATGTCATCTGTTATCCGCGGCGTCCTCTTTGTGAATTATTCCGTATAGTCGTCTGCGGTTCCTCTCTTCTACGCAACATCGCCTCAGACTTCTTCCGTTCGACTTGCAGCTCTTCTCCCTTGCTGACAACTCTTCTCTCTTGCTGTGACTTGCTGTGATGGAGCTTCCTCCTTCGGTTGAGCCCGGTAAAACCTATTTTGTCCACGTTGTGGGTAATCCTCATGGGGAGATGACAGTTGTCTTCCTCTCAAGTTATAAGGAGAATCGTGTGATACAGATGACTGTCCCTTTATTAAGAATGCAAACATGAAGAGTGAGAATGCAACACTATTTTTCTTCGAGTCAGAAATTTCAGCCCTGACTGAAAATTCAAATTTGCTCTCATTGAGAAATTTTAGTGGGGACACCTAACTATGAAAGTTATCAGGAAATGTTTTGATGACCTCAAATTAACAGGAAATTGGAAAGTGGG
This sequence comes from Phalaenopsis aphrodite, assembly GCA_003013225.1. Taxonomy (NCBI): domain Eukaryota; kingdom Viridiplantae; phylum Streptophyta; class Magnoliopsida; order Asparagales; family Orchidaceae; genus Phalaenopsis; species Phalaenopsis aphrodite. The sequence continues at coordinate 544,966 of NEWO01000227.1, forward strand.
GCTCATGGATGAGAGACATATTTTGATTCAGTTAACCTTGCCTGAAAACTACACTCCTATTTTCTCCAAAAATATCTTAATATTGCTGGTAAACCAATAAAGCTACTCAAGTGATCTTCTGATTTTGGCCACAATTGTGAACCTCCTACTGTACCGGTATGGTTTAGTCTACCTGGTCTCAAGCTGCACTTTTTTCATCATCATATTCTCTACTCTATTAGTGTCATACTTGGGGACCCTATGAAGCTAGATCTACCCACTTTCGATCTTATCAGACCTTATGTGGCCAAAATACTTGTGGAAAGAGATATTACTTTGCCTGATGTTACTGAAGTCTGGTTCGGCACAACACATAATGGATATTGACAATAAATCATCATGTAGCATAAACCTTCTTATTGTTCTGATTGTAAGATGTTTGGGCATACTGTTGATAAATGCCATAAGTTTCACCCTAATTTGAAATCTAAAGATCAAGTGAATAAGGAAGGTTCTAATTTGTACCACATGGAGAAAGCTACCACATGACCGATTTTTGTGTCTGATTTTATTGCCCATGCCGTTACTGTTACTGCGAGTGATGTGATGCTGACACCTTCAAACCCCATAGAAAACAATACTGATGGACTATTATCTACAAATGATAGTGTTCAGATTGATAATCAGGAGAGCCTCTTAGCTTCACTTTTTCAAGAAGTATCTGGTGTAGAGACAACTCATACTTTACATATATTAGAACCTATTGTGGGTGCTACGGTTGGTATTCCCTTTGCTTCAGCTCTACCACCCCATCAGACTGATTCTTCAGATGAGGAATGACAAATCTATTCCAGGAGGAAGAAGAAGAATGGAGGTCGACTTCAACTCGGGAAAATGTTGGATTATATATTGGTTATTACTGACAATGACTATCATCTTACCAACTTATTAGTTTGCTCCTTCCCTAGGACTAGAGGCAGAGACAAGACCAAATTGGGTCTCTCTCTAGCTACCTGATACTATGTATTTCGACAATGTTAGATTTTTTATTTTAGTATCTAATGTATTTTCTGTTTTTTCTAGTTTTGAAACATTTTGTGGTTTTTTGTGTGGGCAGGGTGCCATGCTTGGGTCCTACCGCACATTGTAGATGTATTTTTTTTCTATTTAATATATTAGCCTTTTTGGGCTTATACACACACACACACACACACACACACATAAGGGTCTTCGTTGTCTCTGCTCTGCTAGAGTTTCTCCTCACGGCGAACCCTAGCGTCTGTTTCGATATCTCTCGCGTCTCTGCTTCACCTTCGTCGGCGGACTGTGTCGCTTCCGCTCTTCGTCTGTTTGCTGCAGGCTGAAGGGCATCGTTCTTCGTCCCCTTCGTTGTCTGCTCCTCAGCTCGAGCTGATTTTGTAGGGTCCTCAGTCTGCTTCTGCGCTTCGCATGAGCTGATTTCGCAGGGTCCTCGTTCTGCGACGTCCGCTTCTGCAATTTCGACGGGCTGCGTCTTGTTCGCTGCAGCCTATAGGGCGTTGTTTTGCTTTAGCTTAATTTGCGGGGTTTCCGCTCCTGCTACCTATTTTTTGGATTCAGACTTTGCTCTTCATTGCTTTCTTCACTGTTCTTAACGCCACACCTTCATCTATTGGGGATGGCTTCAGACAGATCGTATGCTGCTGCTTTTGCGGGTGTCCATGTCTCAGGTACACCTAAATCGTGCTCTTTCCCTCCTTCATTAGAGTGGGAGGAGGATATCAAGAAACCTGGTAGAAAGAATGGGATGCCTGTCATTTT
>NEWO01000227.1:562642-574521 GCA_003013225.1 Phalaenopsis aphrodite
ATATATATATATATATATATATATATATATATATATATATATATATATATATGTATATTGAAAAAACCTTAGAGCAATTATATTAAAAAGTAAAATATACAGATAAATTGTATGAGTGAGCCTAAAGGAAAGCTCAACCCACACGATACGACACACACGAAGTCCCAAAAAGGACAAAATACATATAAGATCAAAAAATCAAAAACCATCAACGCGCGAAAAAAAACTAGGGATGAGTCAAGTTAGTCTCGCCTTTGCCTCGAGTTCTCGGAAGGGAGCCAACTAACAAATTGGTAAGGTGCGTACCATTACCCGAAGTAACCAAAGTATCATCCATGAGATTTTTGAGCTCAAGTAGGTCTCCATTCTTCTTCCTTCTGGAGGTGTAAACTTGTCATTTCTCATCCGAGGATTGACTCATCTGATCAGTTGATTGGTCTAAAGGTGGCCAGATAAGTGTAGGCTGTCGCACATTATGAACCTCATGTTTCTGAGTGACATTAAAATCGTGTTCGACCGACCTAATAAGGCAGTAGAGAAGCAATAATAATTTTGCCATGCGCAATATCAGTGATATGTTATAGGGCAGGTGAAGTCTGAAGTGTCTCCCTCGCCCCCACGAAAGGAGATTCCAAAGATGGGGAAACTACAACATTGTGTGTAGGCTGAATGGTTGACATATTGCTTGCGAGGATAGTGACATCTTGAGGGTATTTTTTTTATGATCAATACCGTCAATAACTTGGAGCATATCAGGAGGGGGAATCACTGCCTATGACAGAGCACTTTGCTTCTTTGGTCTGAGGTGGGGGTGTAGATGATGACATTGAGAACTCGAGCGATCAAACATACTACAGTTAGAACAATATGAATGGAAAGACTCAATCACAACTTTTTATCAATATCGAATAGGAAGAGTACGTCGCTATGGTGGGAAAATTCAAAGTGCCTATGCCAGCGAAAGGGGAAATATAAAGTCATAACTTGGTTCAAGATAAAGAAGGAGATATCGTAGAAGTATCTATGACCACATTATAAACACAAGGTGTTCGTAAGACTTCACCACTTANTATATATATATATATATATATATATATATATATATATATATATATATATATATATATATATATATATATATGTATGTATATAAAGCCCAAGGGCTAATATATTAAAGAAAAAATGATACAGCTAGGTTATATGAGTGGGCCCAAAAGTAGGCACCCAACGCACACGGTACAACACAAAAAAAAACCCAAAAAAAGAGAAGGTACATATAAGATTAAAAAAAGCCCAAACCACCAAAGCGTGAAAAAGTTAGGGACGACCCAATTTAATCCTGCCTCTGCCTCTAGTTCTTGAAAGGGAGACAGCTAACAAACTGGTGAGGTGCGTACCATTACCCGAAGTAACCAAAGTTCATCCATTAGATTCCTAAGCTCAAGTAGATATCCATTCTTTTTCTTCCTCCTGGAAGTGTAAACTTGTCATTCCTCATCTGAAGATTGACCTTGCTTATTCAGATGAGGTGGTAGTGTTGTAATAGAAGAATTACCAACCGTTGTACCCACATTAGGTTCTAGTGTATGTGAAGTAAGAGTGGTCGTCTCTACACCGGATACTTATTGAAAATGGAGAGCTGCAAGGTTCTCCTGATTATCAGTTCGAACACCATCCTTTGTAGGTAAGGATCCTTCAGTATTATTTTCAATAGGGTTTGAAGATGTAGGTTGCCCAGCAGAGCCATCCAACATCACATCAATCGCAGAAACAATATTGTGAGAGGGAGTCCACAGGGGCAATTAAATCAGACACAATATCTTGTTTTGTGGTAGTTTCCTTTACAGATAGAGTAGATATGTCAAGAGCAGTGTGGTTATACCCATTCTTATTCACTTGTACTTTAGATTTCAAATTAGGATGGAGCTTGTGGCATTGATCAATGATATGCCCAAACATCTTACAATGAGTACAATAAGGATGTTTTTGTTCCATGACGATTTGTTGCCAATATCTATTATGAGTTGTGCCCAGCCAGACTTCAATAATATCAGGTAAAGTAATATCTCTTTTCACAAGTAGTAGGCGATCCCACCATCGTATATTTCCTCTCTTGCATGACCATTTTCCCATCCGTTTGCACCATTTCTTGCACATGAATCTGCTCTGTCTCTCACATGCAGAAGTTCCCGCACCCGAGCTACGTCTCTCACACCCGTGTCTCTCCCGTAGTCATCTCTTCTCCCCAGCACAATTTCTTTTATTTAGCAATGTACTTTTTATTGTTTTGCAAGTTATTAATAGATTATTTCACTATAGCTACAATGAGTTTAATGTAGCTACAATAAATCCACAAATTTGATCTATTTTTTTAATGTTTGCTAGAGGTCACAGAATCAATTATCAAAGAAAACTTTTTCATAACTATTTCATGATTGTTGGAGGCGGATTTGATTTGATTTTTTTTATTCTAATATGTAAGGTTAGTTATAAACTTATAATGAAAGGGGGGGATTGTTTGACCAGTGGTCTTTGCACTAACAAAGACTTTGCATGGCAATATAAAACAAACACACCTAATGGAAAAGTATTTTAGATGAAGTTTTGCAATTAAGTGTGCAGCGAAACAATAAATATGTTGACGCAACATCTTTTCGTCACGCACAAAGGGCATTAAACTATGCGCTGAAGCTCACACTAAAGTTAAAGAGAAATGAAAGAAAACATTATAATAAGTTGCAAAAGTCAAATCACATCATGACAGTGTATTAAGTGACTATAAATAGTGCAACAAATGTTTGTGAAGGTCAAAATGCCACCAATTCATCATTATTGGACTTTTCTTAGAGGCCGCCTGGAGTTAGAGGTCCAATGAATTCTTTCACTACAATACAAGCAAGAAATTCTACATAAATTCCAAGTAAAAAAAGATAAAAGAAAAGAAACATGTAGGTCAAAATGTTTGTGAAGGTCAAAATTCCATTAATTTATCATTATTGGACTTTTCTTGAGGCCACCTAGAGTTAGAAGTCTAATTGATTCTATCACCGCAACACAAACAATAAATTCAACTCTAAATTCCAAGTGAAAAAAAGATAAAAGAAAAGAACTATTTAGGGCAATTGCTAGATATTGCCATTTAGCCAAACTAACCAAGTTTGAAGCATTTGCTAATATTGGACCTAGTTTTACTCTACTTACAATACATGAATTAAGAACTTGGACACTCAAAGATGAAGTTGCTACAATCAATAAGATGTTAGAGGAGCATAAGAAGACAGAGCAAATATGGGTGCTCGATTATGTACGGAAGAAAAAGTAGAATTTTGATTAATTTTCATGTTAACAGTCCAACTGAGACTTTTTTCCTTAAATCTGTGAATGCTTGCTATAAAGAGTGAGAAATTAATATTCACTTATTTGGATGATGTGATTGAAGAAGTATGAGAAAAAAAATTGATGCAAATTATAACAGATAATAAATCAATTTATGTGAATGCGGGTAAAAATGTAATGAAAAAAAATTTATTGGACATCTTGTGCAGCACATTGTATTGATTTAATGTTAGAAGAAACTGGAAAGTTGAAGATTTACGAAAGTATACTTGCAAAAACAAAATAAATTATTAAATTCAGTTACGGGCACCGTGGTTTTTTGACTTGATGAGATCATTTATAAAGAAGAGGGAACTCGTTCGTCCAACCATCACACAGTATGCTACTACATATTTGAGCTTCAAACATTTAAAAGCATAAACAACCACTTCAGACAATTATCTCCTCAGAAGCTTGTAATTCTAGTCACTGGGCTAAAAAGACAAAAGGTATAAAAGCTCAAGCTATTATTTTGTGTGATCCATATTTTTTGATTCATTTTGCTTATTGTATCAAAAGTGTTGTACTGTTTGTAAATGTTCTAAGAGAGGTTGACTTAGAAGAAAGGCCAGCCATGTGTTATATTTATGATTTAGTGAATTCAAAAAAGAAAAAATGATTTTAATTGTGGGTATAATGAGAAGAAGTATGGACCTGTTTGGAGGAAAATTATTGCAAGATGGGAAATCCAAGTTCATACTACAACATGCTGTTGGTTATTCTTTAAGCGCTTAATTTCTCTTTGAAGGTAAATTATTTAAAGTTGAAAAGGTGAAACAAGGGTTAATTGTTTGTATGGAAAGAATGTAGATTATAAAGATCGCTTTAGAGTTGATATTCAATTAGACTTGTTTGATAACTTAAGAGGAGACTTTGGGAGTAGAGCTGTTATTGGCTTAAAAAATTTAAGATCTCCTTCTGATTGGTAGATGAGATTTGGTGGAAAAATACCCGAGTAAACAAATTTTGTTATTTGAGTTCTTTGTCTCACTTGCAGTTCATCAGGTTGTCAAAAAAATACTGCGTGGTCACTTTGATCTGCTGATATCCCATTCCTATCATTGTTGTTCTGAACCTATCAAGCCAAGCTCGTGGAGACAGTTTCAAACCACATAGTGACTTCCTCGGCCTGCATTCTTTATCCACTATTTGGTTTTTGTCGAAGCCTAGGGGCATTTCCATGTACACCTCCTCTAGCATATACCCATGAAGAAACCCAATCTTCACATCCAATTGGTGTAAACTCCATCCACTATTTACAATCAGAGAGACGAGTGCACTCACTGTGCTCATCTTCGCCACTGGTACAAATGTCTCATCATAGTCGATGTCATACATCTGACTATACATTTTCCCACCAATCGTGCTTTATAGTGATAAATCTTTCCTTCTGATTTTCGCTTCACTATGAAGACTCATTTGCACCCGACTACCTTTTTCCCTGCTGGAAGTAACATGAACTTCCACATCCTGTGTTTATCGAGAGCACCATGTTCCTCCAACATGACAAACTTCCACTTTGGATTCTCTTTAGCCACCAGCTAACCCTTAAAGTATAGAGACAGTTTCCAAAGATGCAATGAATGCTGTGTAGAGGTGATATATTTGAGTATGAGACAAAATGGATAATGTCATGTTAGAAACCAAAATGATCAGGAGGATGACTCGCATTGCTGCGAGACGTTGCTGCGAGACATCCTCCTTCAAGTAATGAGAGTGGGAGGAGAAAGGAGAGGAATCATATCACCTGTGTAATTAAATTTCAAGGTGGATGGTGTAGTTGTCTCAGGAGTCGGGCTAAATTGGATTTGATGGCATGAGTGACACGACAAACATAGTTACCTCATTCTGCCTCCTCCCTATATATGCCCTCAGCTCCCCTTGAGCTTGAATTTCATCACCTTTAGTTTTATTTTTCTCATTTTCTGGATCTTCCTTAGCTAATTCTTTCCACACAATGAGACAAGGCATCATTTCCACATGTAACAATCTCTCACCATCATTACTCTCCCCCTCTCGTCTCATACCTCCAGTATCTGACAAATCTCCAAAGGGTGAGGTCACCTTCAAATTGTAGCATGGTTCAAATTCTCTAAAAGCCATATCTAGACTCACAAATAGTGTCTTCTCTATTCGACTCAAACAAACTTACCTCTTCATGGTGGCAGAACAACTCATGAAAACACACATCACAGATTTGGGATCCAGCTTTCCTATTGATTGTTTATTTTCCTTAAAAAAACATGCACTACCAAATACCTTCAATGGGATGATCTCACCATTATCTTCTTTCAACAATTTACGAGGAGATTGCCACTGCAACACTTTTGAGAGCATTTTGTTGATCAATTGAGTGACTGTCAAAACTACTTGCCCCCACAAGTGCTTTGAGACTTTCATCGAGATCATCATTTCGAGCTACTTCTAGGTGTTTATTTTTCCTCTTTGCTACTCCGCTTTGTGTCACTGTGTATGAATATGTGGTTTAAGGTTGTATCCCTTGGGCTAACATGTACTCCCCAAACATCTTTTTTCTATACTTTGTTCCATTATCAAATCTCTATACCTTCACTACTGCATCATATTGAGTCTGAATCGGTCTGTGAAGGTCTTTAATGTGGGCAAGCATGTCACTTTTGTCTTATCAGATATAACCAAGTAACATGAGAAAAACAATCAATGAAAGTTATAAAATAATTGTAAACATTCATCGAAGTTATAGAATGAGGTCTATATACATATTAATGCACCAAATAAAAAACACAAGAACTTCTATTACCAGAACTAACATAAAAACTCTTGGTATGTTTACAAAACTCACAAGCATCACTCACAAGTTTTTCTTTATTTGTTTTTTTCATACGAAGATGAATACAAATAACTTTATAGACTAAATGAAGAGTGTCCCACGAGCTTGTGATGTAGTAACAACACATCCTTCACACTCCTAGATTCTCCTACTCCGACACTATCATGAATTTTAACAACGGCTTCAAAGATTACTTTAAGAATATTAAATAAAACAACACATTTTAGTTGAAGTATAATGACACTAATGGATAAAAAGTTCAGCGGAAAGAAAGAAGCATTGAAAACATTGGACATCTGTGTTGTACCATCAACAATTTAAATGCTCTATGAAATTGATAGATGATTATAGAAAGAAAACTCACTAGCAGTACCTGTCACATGTCGAGATGTACCAGAATATACTATCCATTCAAGTGATCTTCTAGTGAATATAGAGACAATGACATGTGTATCACGAGTATCTTTGGCTGAATGAGTATAAATAGTAGAGTTTTCCTTGGATGACGATAAAGTGTATGCATCTCCAGTCACATCACCCGCCGCTCTGTGATTTCCCTTCAACATCTCTAGGAACTCGTGATCCTCATCAGTAAAGAGCACCGTTGTCTCTCTTGTTCTCTGATACGATCAGATTTGCCCGATAGCCCGCTCTTTCATCTCTTTGGCCCCCACAACTATGGTCACTGCCTCTAGACTGTCCACATCCACCTCTCTTTTCTTTGGTGGCTTTTGACAAGCCTTGCTCAGGTGTCCCACTTCTCCATAGTTGTAGCATCTGTGGATTTCCCATTGAGCAACTGCCATACTTGAATTTGAGGCAGCCAAAGCTGATTGCACATCTGGAAGTTTACTCGGTTCTGAGTGTAGCCTCATGTGATTCTCCTCATGTATCATCGCGATGATGGCCTCATCTAGTGAAGGAATCGTTGCCTGAGCTAGGAGGACCGATATTCTCTAATCAAAAGCCTGGTTCATATTATCTAAAAACTGCATATTCCTCATATGTGCAAAGATCTTTCTCTTCTTGCACCCTAGATCACTACAGCTCAACATAGGTGAGAGGTGATCAAGATCTTGCCATAATCTTTCTAGTTCTATGTAGTAATGTTGAATCAATTTTTCACCCTGTACTAATGCTTCTATGTCATGCCGAATCTAGAACACCCTCATGTGGTTCTCAGTCCTAGCATAGGTCCTTTTCAGCTTTGCTTAGATGTTCTTCATTTTCAAATGTCTTCCACTGATGAAGCAATTGATGAAACCATCAATTTGAGATATCAGGTGTAAAGTACGGCGTGTGTGGTCCTCTACTCATCCCCTTCAACAGTCCCTCTTGCTGAGCCTTGACTCCAGCCAAATATCCCTTTAGTCTCTTTCCTACTTAAGCAGCCTCAATCCGACACGAGCAACTCAGATACGTGACCGGTCCAACAAGCTTCAGATCCATAGGAGGGAGATCTAGCCTCATCTACGTCAGAGCACATGCTGAGGTAGCAGCTCCCATCGAGACGCTAGCTCCCTGTGTGAATCGATCAAGACCTTTAAAACCTCAGAATCCATCTTCCTCAAAAGCTCCAATCCTTTATCTCCAGCATCATCTCTTTTTCCTGACATGCTTAATCAAAAGGATGCACACGCGACTTCTTCTATCCCACATGCAAGTCCACGCCATCACGATCTTCTTTTCTGCACAATAGAGCTGTGATCCTCTTCGCTGTTCTGGAAGACAAAGCCGCTTGATCCTTCGCAAGCAGAGACCGTAGCCAATTCCTCGCCGTTTTTCCCTGCTGTCAAGAATCCTTCATGCTACCCAAGAGCCACAGAACTCTCACGCCAATCTTTCGCTCTTATGCACCGATGCTGTCATCGCTGCTCTCCCGTGACACAGAAGCTGTTGTCCTTGCTCTCCTGCGACACAAAGCAACCGAAGCTAGGCTTGCTTCCTCCCCATTTCGCATGATTCTGTCGATCACACTCCATGACAGTCGATCGCACGCCTCTGTTCATTCGAGCTGTTCATACCATCCGACTCTCTCCAATCGTGGAACTCTTCATCTTCCAAGTTAGTGGGAAAGCAACTAAGGAAGAGAGCACAACACGTGAGCCCACCACACTGTTTGACGTTGAAGTTTCTGTCGCCTTCCTCTCCTGCTTGAATCCCTCACGAAATAGTCGTGCTTAGCAACGGTGGTAGGGTTTGGTATCAATACTAAATTGTAAAAGCTTGTTTATTAATTAATGCCTTGGGCTTTTATAGAGTCTATACATTCTTGTACTTAAGTCCCTAAACTTTTCTATATTTCATTTTACTTTATAGAACCCTAAACTATTTATAACTCTCAACACATGCATATACACACATGTGTATTTACACACATATAAATTATATAAATGTCTATATATGTATATATTGGTGAGTGTGTTTATATATATATATATATATATATATATATATATATATATATATATATATATATATATATATATATATATATATATATAACAATGAAAATTCTGAAATGGTCTGTGAATTTTGACTCACAGACGGAACCGCCAATCATTCCTGTTTGGATTCGTCTCCTTGGTTTGAAATTTCATTATTTTTCTCAAAAAGTATTGTACTCTATTGCCTCAGCTTATGGGAAGCCACTCAAGACGGATATTCCTACTTTTAATATGTCTCGTCCTTCTGAAGCCAAAATATTTGTTGAAATAGACATCACTTCACGTGCATCTGAGAAAATCTGTTTGGGCACACAACCCCGGGGATATTGACAAAAGGTAGAGATTGAACTTTTTCCGTCGTATTGTTCGAACTGTTGTATGTTCGGACACTCCAGTTCTCAATGTCACCATCAACACCCCCTACTAGACCAAAAAAATAAACTGCTCCGCTAGAGGTTGTGATTCCATCTCCTCCTGATCAGATAGGCAATATGACAACTATTTAATCCTCAGTTGTAGCTTCCTCTTCTTTGGAACCTCCTATCGTGGGGGAGAGGTATTTTCTTCAGACCCCGCCTGTCCTAGAACCTATTACTGATAATACAGGTGGAAATACTTCTACTGCTTCACAACCGCCTCATCAGGTCCAAAAAGATGTTAATATTACTCAGGCTCATGGGGATCAAGACGTGCAACGACCTACACCTATTCGACCACCTTTGGAATCTACTGATTAGATGAGTCAATCATCGGATGAGGAATGATAAGTTTACACATATAGGAAGAAGAAAACTGAAGATCTACTTGAGCTCAGGAATCTGATGGATGATACTGTGGTTAGTACGGGCAATGATACACACCTTACCAATTTGTTAGTCGACTCACTTCCGAGAACTAGAGGGAAGAGAACTAAAGTGGGACGTACCTAGCACTTTTGTCACCTTTTGTGCTTTTTGATTTTTTACTTTTTTGTATCTTTGTTTTATCTGAATTTGGTGTGTGTTATATTGTATAAGTTGAGCTTTCTTTTATGTTATCTCATACAACATTTCTATATCTTTTTCGTATTAATATATTTGCCCTCGGGATTTTTCTATGTATATATATATACATATATATACATGTATATATATGTATATATGTACATATATGTACATATATATACATATATATACATGTATATATATGTATATATATATATAGACATATATATATATGTCTATGTGTGTGTGCGTGTGTGTGTGAAAATCACTTATATATATAGTTTTAGTGAAAAATATCATCCTATGCTTCGTTGAGGCTCTGCTAGGGTTTCGCCTCACGGCAAACCCCTAGCTTCTACTACCTTTAATTCCACGCTCGTAGAAGAAGGGGAGTACGCTCCTTGTTCCGTTGTCTGCTTCGTCGAGTTGCGCCTGTGCTCGCTGCTCACTGTAGGGTCGATCCCGCTCTTTGGCTCCTCTCTTGCAGTTTCGACCTGATCGCGACTCGTGTTCTGCTATTTCTACCAGTACGCACCTGTTTCATCTTTTGCGATTACCTCTTCCGTCCTGCGTCTGTTTCTGTGGGTTCGACTTCTGTTGCTTCGACCTGACGCACGTCCATTCACGTCTGGTCGCGCTCCATTAGATCAGATCGTCTGTTTTCTTTCACTTTTGCATCTGCGAGCTAAAGGATCGTCGTTTTGGCGCTTCCTTCTTCGGTTGATCCTGACAAAGCTTCTTTCGCCCACGTGGTGGGTAATCAACTTACGTAATCTACTATTGTCTTCCCCTCATGTTATAAAGAATGTCGTGATGGTACGAGTGATTGCCATTTTCTTAAGAAGATAAGTAAGATAAATGAGAAAACAACAATATTTTTCTCTGATTCAAAAATTTCAACCATAACTGAGAAATTCAAGTTCGTTCTTATTGGAAAATTTCAGTGGGGGCACCCACCTATGAAAGTTATCAGAAAAAGTAGTGACGATCTCAAACTTGTAGGCAAGTGAAAATTGAGACTTTTGGATGAGAGACGTGCTGATTCAGCTAACCCTAGCTGAAGACTACGCTTGGATTTTCTCTAAAAAATATCTCAATATTGCAGACAAGTCAATGAGGTTTCTCAAGTAATATCCTGATTTTGACCCAAATAATGAGTCTCTTACTGTTCCGGTATGGATTAGTTTACCTGGTCTCAGGTTGCATTTCTTTAATCATCAGAATCTTTATTCTATTGGAGTCATTCTTTGAGATCCTATGAAGCTAAATATGCCCACCTTTAACCTAATCAGGTCTTCTGTGGCCAGAATACTTGTGAAAATAAATATTACTTTATCAGATATTACTGAGGTCTGATTGGACACAACTCATAATAGATATTGACAACCAATTGTCATGGAACATAATTCTTTTTATTGTACCTACTGTAAGATGTTTGGGCATATACTTGATAAATGTCACAGACTTCATCCAAACTTTAAAGCTAAAGCTCAAGCAAACAAAGAGGAGTCCAACCCCTTTGCTATGGACACATCTGTTTATTCTGTGGAGGAAGTTTTCACAAGATAGAATTTGGTGTCTAATTTGCCTGTGGATCCCGCCCTTGCCAACACCGCAGTTCTTGATGAAGAATATCATACTACAAGTACAGATCCAAATGTGTTTATACCACTCACTGTTATTGAAGAATGTCCACTTACATGCCAGGACACACGAGAGTGCTTCTGCTCCCCTGATTCGATAAAAGGCCAGCTGATACAACAAGTAGTTGCTTCTAATGTTCGACAACCTACACATGTCCGACACACTTTAGACCAATCCACTGACCAGACGAATCAATCTTCAGATGAGGAATGACAAGTCTATTCCCAGAAGAAGAAGAGGAATAGAGGCCGACTCGATCTCGAAAATTTATTGGATGATACATTGGTTACTACTGACAGTGACACTCATCTCACCAATTTATTAGTTGGCTCCTTCCCGAGAACTAGAGACAAATGCAAGACAAAATTGGGTCGTTCTTTAGTTACCTGATAATCCAGATTTTAAGACTTTTTGGTTTTTCTTTTCTTTAGGTCTCTCATGTATTTTTTTGTATTTTCTCTTTTTGGAACTATTTGCTTATGGTGGTTATCGTGTGGGCTGGGTGCTATGTTTGGGCTCTCCCACACAATTTATTTGTATCCTATTTTCTTTTTAATATATTGGCTATTGAGTTTTCTCAAATATATATATATATATATATATATATATATATATATATAT
>NEWO01000227.1:582981-593144 GCA_003013225.1 Phalaenopsis aphrodite
GCCTAAATTCTCATGCTCGGATTTTAAATTCAATATCCAAAATTGTAGTAAATATTAGGTGAGTTTTTTGATGATTCATGAATTTGAATAATTCTCTTAGAATGTGAAGTTGCAATTAGCTTTTGCTGTTTTCCTTTGATGGTAGATTTCCAAGGGGCTTAAAAATTTATACTTATGCCTAAAATTAATTTTTATCCCGTCTTGTTTCCAGAAATCTAATTCTAGCTTTGGACTTGACCTGAACCTTGTCCTAAACCTTGTGCTGAACCATTTCTTCGAACTTGGGTTTGGTTTGAGGTTGCAATATGGCTAAACTCTAAGTCTAGTCGATCGGTTGTGCACTTCTCTGGTTCACCTTTTAGGCTTATTTGACTGATTAAGCATTCTTAAAATGCATAGCAATGTCTCACTGAATCACATAATATGGCATTTTTGGTATTGCAACATGTTGTTGGTTCCAAGGGAATGTTGTCACCCTGGAAGCTTTTGATTTTAACCCAACTAAAATGATTTCTTTTTTGAGAACTAAAGAACATGCATGTTTTTCTGATTTTGATTCATTTTATGTCGAGCACCAGGAGTAGATTTGGTATCATGTTTAATTTCACGAGTTTATCATTAACTTATGTGTCATCCTTGCGTTGTCTGTGTTACTGATACATGTGAATTATCTGCTATCACCTTTGCAAAGGGTTATTAATCTAATTTTGATTCTATTGCATACTTTGTTTGATATAGAAACCTAACGACACACTTAAGGAGTTTGGATTTGGAAGTGGAGCTCTAGATCCAACCTGGAAGGTTCCATGGACTTCAGTTATAATTCATCATCTCGTGAGACAACTTCCAAGTAAAATAGTTAGCGCATATGTGTTTGAGATTTTAGAGATTTTTGAGCTCATTAAAGATATCTCTCTCAACCAGGTATCTTTAGTTTTCAATTTGTTATGCTGTTCTTATTCGGTTTCTAAATATTTATTTTGGTTATTTTTTGTTCTCTTTTTATGCTCTTTATTTTCTGCACTTTGCAGCATTTGAATTACAGGGTGCTTGGACTTAAGCTCTGTGAGAGCCCTCCACATATATGTTATGTCGAATCTATATTAAACAGAGTTATGCAGGTAATAAACCATGCTATAGGATATTGAATTTTTTGTGTGTTTAGTTTACAACTAGACTTATGATTGATAATTGAAAATAGTGCAAAATGGTCTCCTGATATTTTTTAGAAGGATACTTTAGTTCCAAATTTATAGAAGTGTCAATTCAGCCACCCAAACATTTTTAATAGAAGCTGAAATATTCTCTACTCTTTAAATGGAGGATTGCTTGAGCCGTCATTAAAAAGGTTTGGGGATTAATTTGGTGTTTTTAATTGACAACTGTACAAAAATCACTTCATGTAAATAGTCAGGAGACAATTTAGCACTCTACTCATTGATAATTTGAGATCTTTGATTGATCGGTAATCTTATGTGAAGTTTCCAATGCCATCTTATAAAAAGTGAAAAGAGTTAGAAATTTGAGAAGCGTAATGCAGACCGTGCTTTGGCTTTTGGGAATACTGGGATGTTAATGCAGACCGTGGCTTTACCTTTCTTGAGCCTTAACTATTTCTGGAAACCAATAATTACATGTTTAGAATCAAATCTGGAAAATATTTACTTGGTTGGATATTGACGGGAGTGCTTATCGAGTTGCGGTACTATAGCTGCTACAGTGTCTGGTCCAAACCTTCCCTGCCCCTCTTCTTTCCCATTCCATCCCATTTCTTATTTCTATCTAATTTCGATCCCTTCCTAGTCAATTGCTTGCCTTTTCTATCTTCCCTATTTCTATTTCTTTCCAATTCCAATTCCTCCGTATTCATTGTTTGTTTTTGCCTAGGTTGGGTAGGTTTTTTGGATGATTGTTGACTTCAGTGGCTGCCTTTGAGGCATTGGGTAGGTTTTTTGGATGATTGTTGACTTCAGTGGCTGCCTTTGAGGCATTCGTCCTCTTTCGGGGCAGTATTTGATGACGAGAAAGTGCTCCGCTGTAACTCATTCGAGGTGGTGACTGACTTCAAATGTTCGGGTGGTACTCTGACACGCCATAAAATTACCTATCTTTAATATACATTTCATGCTTATTTTTTATGATATTGCCCTTTAATGTAAGGTATTTTACATGTTTTTTTATTTTAGGTACAGAGAATGAAGTTTATAGGAAAATGAGTGAAAATGGATGTAAAATGGAGTCATGAAGCAGTGGCTCTTTCACGCCACTTCTAGTGCCTAAGCGCCAAAGTACATACGAGATTGGCGCTGAGGCGTCAGAAACGGTTACCTCTTTATTTCAATGAATTTGAACGAATTTTGAAGAAACATCTGAAACAACCATTGGTGATTTTCAGAGCTTTACATGTACAGATGAATTCCAAATGAATATGGTATGTATGGAGTCGGTTTAGAGTAGGTTAGACCCCCATTAGAGTGGGCAGCCACCATAGTGAGAGTGATGAGTCTTGTAAGAGCCTATTGAAGTCAAGGAAGTCTAGGAGCTTAAGAGGATTGCTTGGGGAAGAGTTTGAAACACATATTTGTACTTTTTTTTAAGTTTTGTTTTATGAATTTGAGTTTTAATATTAATCATGTTTTGTTTTGTTAACCCCATGAATTCTGAGTAGTTTTTCTTTTCTTTCTCCTTGCAATAAGAGGTAATCATATGAATGATTTAATTTGTTCAGAAGTTATTTTATTTCCAAAATTGTGATAATATTTTCACCGGTTTTTCATTTACTTTGCAACTGACCACTTGTAATGTTAAAATTCGTTGCGAAACATGATGACCCGGGAGGGCTATGATTTCACTCAACTAGTGAGTATAACACTAACCTTACGAGAAGGGCGGCCAAAATCTTAGGAGAGCGCAAATGATAGAGAGATAAGTTTTAATGGGCGTAAAATTAATGTTTCTAGGGTGACAGACTAGATCCTTTACTAATTTGATCTAGAGTTGAAACCCGAGTCCCTGGTAGGTCCTATAGACAGGACACAATGAGTAATCTAGAAGTGAGAGGCTAAAATTTACTCAGATCTATTATACAATCAGAAACTTACTTTAGATTAGCTAATGTTCTTTCTGCACTCGGGAGAGACTAAAGAATATATATGCTCCTATTTGTCACAATACATCATTTAAACCTTTAAACCTTTTGATTCCTACACAAATTATGAACTCATTGCAAGGGGAAAGGTTTTTTTCATAATTAGAACTTTCTTTTACTTTTAAAATAGTTTAGAATTTCTGCATTTACATTTAGTTTTAAGCAGAACTTATAGGAATTTTGTAGCTTTACTTTATACCTGAATTTACTATTATATTTTCTAGATTAATTTCTGCAGTTTTAAGTAAAAGTTTCACTAAAAGTCTGCACAAGGAATTTGTAGGATCGATAGTGGGTTTTTTTATAGAAAACTTTATATTACTTGAAACGATTCGTATATTTGCGTAGTATCCATAGTGTGAAAACCATTATTCTAAACTTTATAAAATTTCATTTATTTATATTAGTCGCTGAATATAAATTGGGTCAAGTTTTGGACTATCTTTTAGAATATAAAAATCTGTGTAATTGTGAGCCATGTCAAGTTTTTTACGCTGTTGTCGGGAGAGCGACGAATTTTTTGGACTTAGAAATTCTATTTAAATTGTGAAGTTATTTTATAAAAAATTGTAGTGTTTAAAATATTTAAAAAACATTTTTAAAACCAAAAAAATTTAAAAAATCGAAATTTTTTAAAAAATATTTTTTTAGTTATTTTGACCGTTTTATTTTATTTTTTGAACTTTCACATTTTGTATGCGTAGTTCAGAATTTGAAGGTTTATTAACTTACGATTTTGAGTTAGAATAAACGTTTAGAAGAATCAGAAAACAAAAAAAAACTTCGCAATTTACAAGAAATGATTAACACAACACATAATAACATTGATATTCAAATTGCTAAAAATGAACATCGTCTTGTACAAAGACCTTTAAGGGAATATGCAAACCATATAATCGATGAAATTCACTTAAAGGTACAAACCCCAGCTGTAACGACTAATTCATTCAAACTTAAATGTGTTATTATCAAAATGGTACAAAACAATCAGTTTAGGGGAACACCATCTGAGGATCCAAATTTATACCTTGCATGTTTTTTAGAACTGTGCTATATTAAGTATGATGACGTATCAAATGATGCTATAAGACTTAGATTTTTTCTATTTTTTTAAATGATAAAATTAAGATGTGGTTAAACTCTTTAGCACCTAATTCTATTAGAACTTGGAGAGATTTAACACAGAAATGTTTTGCTAAGTATTTTTTACTTTTAAAAACTACTAAGCTTAGAAATGACATTACTTCATTTACTCAGTATGTAGGTGAGTTAATATATGAAGCTTGTTAAAGATTTAAATAAATTCTCAGAAAGTGTCCATATCATGCCTTGCCATACTGGTTAATTAGTCAAACATTTTATAGTGGGTTAATAGGATTCCTTAGATCTATTATATGTGTTGTGGTTCTATGTTCATTAATGTCAAAACCATTTGATAAATCTTATGCCTTAATTGAAGAGATGTTACTATCAAATTTTAATGGTCTTTTGAAAGGGTAAATCCTAAGAAAGTAGCCAATATTTACGATAATGATGATTTTCTATTCTGGCATTTGAGGTTGTTGCGATATCTAGGACGATAAACCATTTGGAATGAACATTTCTCAAAACCTCGTGTGATTGAAGAAAATTCATTGGGACAAATAATTGATCCTCAACCATTATTAGAGACTTTAAATGCAATTAACAATAGACCTAATAACCTATATTCTAACTATTACAACCCAAGTTGGAAAATCCACCCCAACTTTAACTGGAATAATAATTTTGGTGGTGGAAATCATGAAGAGAAGAGCAATCAGGCAAACCAATTGGGAAATTGGAACATCCAGATAAATACTAACTATAGATCTTCTTATCATCATAGTTTTAATAACTAATAATTTAAAAAAAAGTTATTTATAGAAGAAGTAGTGTTACAGATGGGTAATCAATTACAAAGTCTGAGTGTTGCAATTAGAAATATTGAAAATCAAATGCGACAAATTGCTAATGCACTTAGTAATAGGTCTCAAGGGACACTTTCTAGTAATACTGAAATAAATCCGAAAGACAAACAAATAACAAGAGCAAGTTAAAGCTGTCCAACTTAGGAGTGAAAATAAATTAAATATTGGAATTCAGAAAGAGATTGAAGTTGAGAGAGAAATGATAGAAACTAAAAAAGTTGAAGAATATGTTTCTAAAGATGTGGAAAATCCCGTCTCTTCAACTAAGATTAATTTAGAAAGATCACCACTTCTTTTTTCTCAAAGACTTAGACAAAAAAAACTGGATCAACAATTTTTAAAGTTTTTGAGATATTTAAAAAGCTTACAATCAACATTTCTTTTGCTGAAGCTTTAGAACAGATGCTATGTTATGCTAAATTTATGAAGAGATTTTAAACAAAAAGATGAAATTTGAAAATTATGAAAGTGTTGCCATGGTGAAGAATGTAGTGCAATAATTCAGAAAAAAACTTCCTAAAAAACTCAAGGATCCTAGTAGCTTTACTATACCTTGTGCAATTGGAGAAAATTGTGGAAAAACTTTATGTGATTTAGAAGCTAGTATTAGCTTCATGCCATTATCTATGTTTAGAAGGTTAGGTTTAGGAGAGATTTCTCTCACTACTGTAAATTTTCTGTTAGTTGATCGATCTATCAATTATCCTAAGAGAGTTATAGAGGATGTATTAGTGAAATGGATAAATTTATTTTCGCTGTGAATTTTGTTGTGTTAGATATTGAGGAAGATAAAGAATTCTTATCATTCTAGGGAGACTTTTTCTTGCCACTAGACAAGTAATGATAGATGTGCAGAAATAAGAGTTAGCCATGAGAGTTAATGACCAGAAAGTTAAATTTAATGTGTTTAAATTTTTGAAGTATTCAGCTAAAGGAAAAGATGTTAAATGTTATAGAATGAATAGTATTGACAATTTGATTGTTAATCATTTACAAGAAAAATGTTAAGTTATAACAAATAAAAAAGAACTGGAGGATGAAAATGAAATTGATTTGCAAGATAAATCAAATAAGATATATACTAAGGATTCAAATTTTGTTTAGGAAAGTTTTGAGATTTTGGACATTACTTAAAATAGTAAACCTCTAATCTATTACATTGAAAAACCTTCTGAACTTGAGATGAAGGTGCTCCCAACGCATTTAAAGTACCCGTTATAATATCCTCAGATTTAACTGAAGCTCAAGAAGAGAAATTAATAGAGATGTTCACGAAAGATTTACACTAATGCTGTGTAAGATGCCTTGAAAGTTCCTAATTGGAAGGAGATTGTCTTTGAGGAGATGAAATGTCTGTAAAAAATGACATGCATTGGTGATCTACTTAGAAGAAAGATGTCGGATACAAATGAGTATTTATAGTTAAGTATAATTCTGATGATTCTCTAAAATGGTACAAAGTTTGACTGGTTGCCAAGAGATTCACTCAGAGCTATGACATTAATTACTTAAAGATATTCACCCATTTTGTAAGAGTTCTTCTATAATTTGCACTAATTTTGATCGAGATATACAACAGTTGGATATAAAAAATAAATTTCTTAATGGGGGCTTGGAGGAATAAATATAGATGATTGTACCACTAAGATTTAGTGAGAAGTTCTACACAAAGATGCACAAACTAAAAAAGTCTTTATATGTGCTGAAGCAGTCACCAATAACATGGCTTGAGTAATTTGCACTGTTTGTTAAAGGTTAGTAGTATACTTAAAGAAAAGGAGATCATATAATGTTCTTCAAACATTCAAAGGATGTGAATATAAACATACTGATTGTGTATGTGGATGATGTCATTCTCTATGAAGTGACGCATATGAAATGAACCAATTGAATTCTTCGCTCTTCCGTTTTTCCGACCAAATGCCTAGGATCTTTGAGGTATTTTCTTGACATGATGGTTACTAGATCGAAGAAAGGGATTGTTGTTTCTCAATGAAACTATGTTCTCGATCTTCTATAGGAAATTGAGATGAGTGTTTGTTGGTCTATATTCACTCTTATTGATCCAAATTAGAAACTGAGGGATGAGAAGGAAGGAGACCCGGCAAATGTAGCTCAATATCAAAAGTTGGTGGGAAAATTGATATACTTACCACATATACAAACATATATCACATTTGTTATAATTAATATGGAAATTTCAGCAGTTAACAGGATTCTCAAAGATCTAAAAAGTACATCAGGTAAGAGTTTACTCTTTTAGAAGTCCACACAACAAAACATAGATGCATACACCAATTTAGGTTAGGCGGGCTCAGTTGTTGACAGGAGATATACTTGGGGAAATTTGGTTATAGGGAGAAGCACTAAACAAAATGTGGTGGCAAGGAGTATTTCCATGGTAGAATACCAAGCTATGACTAATGGAATATATGAGATGTTATGGTTGAAGAGAATTCTTGAAGAGTTACGAATCCCGATAAACATGCCTATGAAGTTGTACTATGACAATAAAGCTGCCATAAGCATTGCAGAAAATCCAGTGTAACATGATCACACAAAACATGTGGAGATTGATAGACACTTCATAAATGAGATGATTGATTTTGGAGCTATTTGAATGCCTTTCACTCCGACAATGCAACAAATAGAAAATATCTTCACCAAGGACTTTTTAGGCCTAGTTTTGAGTTCCTTGTAATCAAGTTGTGCTTGATAGATATCTGCTTCAACTTGGGGGGGGGGGGGGGGCGTCGGAATTTTGGGAATTTCCCCTTTTGATATCGTCTATTTTTATTATTTTTTACTTTTAAAATTAGCTACTGTTGGTATTTTGTTTTTCTTTTTTCTAGCATATGATGATTTTGTGGCTTTCCTAATGTGGTGGCCAACCCCTGCTTATGAAATTGAACATGAATGTTTATTTTTGCCCTCCCTAAAACTACAATTTAAATAATAAACATATTTAAATAACTAACAATACTATAATAATATTGATGGATGTCTTGTATTGCATCGATGGCACTCAAACCAAGATTGAATACAATTTTAAAATCTTCATGGGCTTTGCTTGGAACTCTCTAAGGCTCACTGGATTATTGGTAGACATTGATCACAGTATGGTGGACTCTACCTGAGATTAGCCTAGCCCACCCATTTGTTTCTTTCATGAAGAAACCATTCCATATTACTAATGGAGGATTGCAAATCAATTTTGAAGTCCCCTTTCCATTGCTGATGTAACCATATTACACCATATAGCACGTTGTGTAGTATATGAATTTGGCCGAGCTGAGCCACTTGTTGAAAGTTATGCTGTGGTGACAGCTTAACCACATCTACAATTGTGGCATGTTCCTTTTTTTTTTCTTTATTGGGTTTCGCTAATTGTATTTCTGGTGGGATTTTGACTAGTTGGATTATCAGGATTGTTCCTGAGCGATGTCTGCATTGTATTTTCTTCTATGATGGTTCTGAGAACTTTATTGCTTAGTCAATCATACTATTTCAAGCGCATAATGTGCTGATTGATTATTTAAGTTTATAGAAAGTATTAACATAATCACTTATGAAGATTCATGTATTTACCTGATGTGATTAAATAATAATAAAAATGTATTTTCTTCATGATGGTGTGCTTGCATATTGCCAGTTCTTGTCAAACTTACCTATGCAAGGCTTAGCATGTAATTAATCATGACTACCCTAGACATCCATGTCTTCCCACTTCTTAAAACATGATGCTATTCTTGGTTGCTGGCTGTATGCTATTCCCAAGTCTCTTCTAACTACACCATTTTTATAATTTCTTTTATACCAGGTCCTTTCTCAATATAATCATCTTGAGGAATATTTGGTAGTTGCAAATGCTTACTGGGACATTATTTTACAGTGCCCAACGGTAATTTCTTAATCAATACCATAGATGTATAAAGCTTTCCTTGTATTTTGTTTTTGTTTTCATTGTGTAATGTGCTATTCTACCCAAAGTTTTTTCCTCCATATATGTGGATTATAATTTCTTGTCTTTCATTTCTGATCAGCAAATTCCATTTTAGATTATTACCTGTCTTGTTTTTCTGCCTTGGTGTATTTTTATTTAATTGGGAGGTGGATAAAACTAACCTGCACTTTTTATGTGTATTGCACTTGATTGAGAGAGCTTCTGTACTTTAATGTGAAGCTATGGTCTTACTTTTGCATGCTGCATAAACCAAGTTTTTGGGGAATATTTTAGCAAGCAATGATAGTTTTTTATTCTTCTTTTAATCAAGAAATCTCGTAGAATGTGCTGAATATATTTAGCAACTAGCATATCACCATCTCAAATTCTTATAATTGGCTCTTTTATCTTTTATTATGTGGTAAGATCAAATTAGGCATCGAAGAGGACTGCTCTCATGTAGTTGTGGATATTTGCTCCATATTTGTCACAGGATAAAGTCATCAGATGGTCGATGTTTAATGTGACCAAACCATCTAAGGCGACTCAATAATATTTTTTGCCACTAGAGGTACTCTAACCTTTTCACAGATATATTTGTTTTGCATTTCGTCTTTGTATAAAACACTCGTCCACCTGAGCATTCTCATCTCAAAAACACTTAATTTATGCCTCTCTTTTACAGGCCAACATTCTGCCCTATAAAGCAATACGGGTCTTATCACCATCTTATAAAATTTTTCTTTAAGTCTAAACGGTACTTTTCTATCACACAATAGCCTTTGCATTCCTCCATTTTAACATCCAACTTGAATTCTACTAATGACATCCCCATCTATATTACTACCACTTTGAATAATAGACCCTAGATATCTAGAACGTTCACACCTTTAATGACTCGATCACCTATTGTTACAACCACCACTTGATCTACTATTTTTAAAATTACATTCCATGTATTTAGTTTTAGATCTAGTCAATCAAAAGCTTTTAAACTCTAATATTGACATTCATAATTCAAGTTTTTCCTTAACTCTCTCTCTCAAGTCTTATCCACAAGAAGGATATCATTAACGAAAAGCATACACCAAGGTACATCCTCTTGTAAATGTCTAGTAACAAC